>BOPM01000751.1:172994-182994 GCA_022179025.1 Porites australiensis
AAAAAAAAAAGAAAAAGGGACGTTGTAATGTCAACTACATTAAACACCTGCATATATATAAGAACCAACACCGTAACTCATATGTTTACCTATGTTAGTAATCGTATTTGTTTCTCTTTTCATTTGAAATTTCCTTTTTTTATATCGATGAAAGTAATATGTTGAGGATTTTTCCCCTTTACCAACTTTATTTGCAGATTCTTCGACACCATCGACACAAAAGACCACAAACTCAAGTTCAACAGGTCAGTGATGTTAAGGGGTAGTCACTAAGTATAGTGTTGCAATGGGACTAATCGCAGTGGCGGATTCAGACCTTCAGATAAGGGGGGACGGTCATCCAGACCCTGAGATAAGGGGGGGCGGTCTTAAAAAAAAATTTTTCGACCCTTCCGGCCTCAGATTTGGTCCAAAAATAACGGGGAGGCCCGGGCCCCCCAGGCCTTTCCCCTGGATCCGGCTCTGAATTGCCAACCAAATCTAAAAATTGTATCCAGATCTTATCGTTTTTCAAATAATACGAAACATTGGAAGAACACAGAACCACCCTGAGTCGGCCCCTGAGTCGCTGGACTGTTATGGGAATTCAAAAGTAATTACCGGGTGTCAGTAAAACGCAGGGTCGCGGCCGGGGCCGAGGTCGGAGTCTATCTCTTTTTCAAAGAATACTGTTTTAGGGTTAGGGTTAGGCGCGCTAGGGTTAGAGTCAACCCGAACCCTAGCCATAACCCTGAAACAGCATTCTTTAAAAAAAAAGATAGACACCCGACCCCACGTTCTACTGACACCAACGAGTTGCATCGTGCTCCAGTCTAAAGACACATTTTCACAAATTAACAAAATATAGTGTATTAGTAAAATCCAGCTAGTGGTCTATTATCAATGCTGCGTTCTGATTGGTTGAGCTACTACTAGGATATATGTTATAGGCCACTGGTAGCGAAAAGCGCCGGTTGTGAAAACCCAAACAGTGGCGGCTGAATCGCGTTTTGCTAGCTAAAATTGTTTTGTCTGATATTTTTGACCAACTAGTTGGATTTTGCTAAAACAATTATTCTTCTCGCCCTCATGGCCTCTGAGTCAATAGCTCATTCGGGCTCGAGAAATAATTATTAATTAATCCCGGGTAAGCCTTTTCCGATTGTGCTCGGCAACTTTTGAGCAACTTTTGGCGTTTGGAGCAAATTTTGCCTTTCTGAGCAACTTTTGAGCCAAATATAGGCTTAGTGACCCCTAGGTTTAAAGCATATATCAAACACGAAAAAGTCAACGATTTCATAGAAAACTTCAATGTTTTTAATTTTTTTTTGTAATTTTTTTTATTTTTTTATTTTTTTTTAATTTTTTTATTTTTTTATGTTTTTTTGTTGACCGATGATAGTAATTATTGTGAAGAACGAAAAATAAAGCTTTTAATTAATGTTAATTTCAATGCCAACTTTTGAAATTTAGGATCGCAAATTTTTTGGCATTCCAGTGAGCAACTTTCCAGCATCTTACGAGCACAATGAAGAAAGGTCTAATCCCGGGGGATACTCCCCATAATGACATATACGGGGGGGGCTCAAAAAGGGGTACCTTTTTCAGGCATTAGATCGATGAAAGGGTAGGGATTTTACTTGTTATACTATATGAAAGGGTGGTTCTATCTCAGCGATCGTCGTCGCTGCGATCTCTGAAAAGTCAGGTTTCCATATGATCGCTATGATCGCTGCGATAGCTGACCTTCTTTTCTCAGCGATCGCAGCAATCAGAGCGAGCGTAGCAATCGTAGCGATCATATGATATGGAAACTAGCCTTTAAGCTCCCTAGTAGCCTGCGTAGGGTCGCAGACATAATGTACCAGTCAATAACAAAACTACCCATGCGCCCGCACAGACCCCTGGGAATCTGACTTTTTTTTTTTGAAAGGTTTTGGCCAAATTCCCGGGTATGTTGGTAGTTTAGATGGTCACATACCCCACCGGCTAGCGCTTCAAAGAGTGTCAAATCCCCCACTCCATTAGCGACTATTCATGGTCAAAAATTTTCCCCATGTGTCAAAAGTTTATTCAAATCTAAATTTCCTCCTACACACAACCGAAATATCTCAAGTCTAGGAAAACTGTGTCATGGAGATTTGTTCACTCCAATAACATTGTTCATTTCAGAAAGCCCACATTTAACGGGCTCTTTCAAGCTCTGTGCAAACGGACGTAATGTTGGGAGTTGTTGGCTAACAATGTTGCTCCAACAATGTTGCGTCCGTTTGCAGGTAGCTTCAAAGGCTCTCAAATGCTCCAACAAAACAGTGAATATAGGAGCAATGACGTCAATAATCATTGAACGTCATGTACACGCTGAGCAAAACGCTGACCAGCATTTTGACACGAAAGTCAAGCCTGACAGGGCGGGCCTCATTTTGGGTCAAATTCCCCACTGTGCGGAAAAAATGTTTGGGGTATGCCCGGGGAGTAGGTTAAATTTCCTTTTTTTATATCGATGAAAATAATATGTTGAGGATGTTTCCCCTTTATCAACTTTATTTGCAGATTCTTCGACACCATCGACACAAAAGACTACAAACTCAACTTCAACAGGTCAGTGATGTTAAGGAGTGGTCACTAAGTATAGTGTTGCAATGGGACTAATTGCAGTGGCGGATCCAGACCTTCAGATAAGGGGGGGCGGTCATCCAAACCCTGAGATAAGGGGGGGTGGTCTTAAAAAAATTTCTTCGACCCTTCGGGCCTCAGTTTGGTCCAAAAATAACGGGGAGGCCCGGGCCCCCCAGGCCTTTCCCCTGGATCCACCTCTGAATTGCCAACCAAATCTAAAAATAGTATCCAGATCTTATCGCTTTTCAAATAACACGAAACAATGGAAGAAAACAGAACCACCCTGAGTCGGCCCGTGAGTCGCTGGACTGTTATGGGAATTCAAAAGTAATTACCGGGTGTTAGTAAAACGCAGGGTCGCGGCCGGAGCCGAGGTCGGAGTCTATCTCTTTTTCAAAGAATACTGTTTTAGGGTTAGGGTTAGGCGCGCTAGGGTTAGAGTCAACCCGCACCCTAGCCATAACCCTGAAACAGCATTCTTTAAAAAAAAAGATAGACACCCGACCCCACGTTCTACTGACACCCGTAATTACCAACAAGTTGCATCGTGCTCCAGTCTAAAGACACATTTTCACAAATTAACAAAATATAGTGTATTAGTAAAATCCAGCTAGTGGTCTATTATCAATGCTGCGTTCTGATTGGTTGAGCTACTACTAGGATATATGTTATAGGCCACTGGTAGCGAAAAGCGCCGGTTGTGAAAACCCAAACAGTGGCGGCTGAATCGCGTTTTGCTAGCTAAAATTGTTTTGTCTGATATTTTTGACCAACTAGTTGGATTTTGCTAAAACAATTATTCTTCTCGCCCTCATGGCCTCTGAGTCAATAGCTCATTCGGGCTCGAGAAATAATTATTAATTAATCCCGGGTAAGCCTTTTCCGATTGTGCTCGGCAACTTTTGAGCAACTTTTGGCGTTTGGAGCACATTTTGCCTTTCTGAGCAACTTTTGAGCCAAATATAGGCTTAGTGACCCCTCGGTTTAAAGCATATATCAAACACGAAAAAGTCAACGATTTTTTGTAATTTTTTTATTTTTTTTTTGTTTTTTTTATTTTTTTATGTTTTTTTGTTGACCGATGATAGTAATTATTGTGAAGAACGAAAAATAAAGCTTTTAATTAATGTTTATTTCAATGCCAACTTTTGAAATTTAGGATCGCAACTTTTTGGCATTCCAGTGAGCAACTTTCCAGCATCTTACGAGCACAATGAAGAAAGGTCTAATCCCGGGGGATACTCCCCATAATGGCATATACGGGGGGCGGGGGGGGCTCAAAAGGGGTACCTTTTTCAGGCATTAAATCGTTGAAAGGGTAGGGACTTTACTTGTTACACTACATGAAAGGGTGGTTCTATCTCAGCGATCGTCGTCGCTGCGATCTCTGAAAAGTCAGGTTTCCATATGATCGCTATGATCGCTGCGATAGCTGAACTTTATTTTCTCAGCGATCGCAGCAATCAGAGCGAGCGTAGCAATCGTAGCGATCATATGGAAACCAGCCTTTAAGCTCCCTAGTAGCCTGCGTAGGGTCGCAGACATAATGTACCAGTCAATAACAAAACTACCCATGCCCCCGCACAGACCCCTGGGAATCTGACTTTTTTTTTGAAAGGTTTTGGTCAAATTCCTGGGTATGTTGGTAGTTTAGATGGTCACATACCCAACCGGCTAGCGCTTCAAAGAGTGTCAAATCCCCCACTCCATTAGCGACTATTCATGGTCAAAAATTTTCCCCATGTGTCAAACCGTTTATTCAAATCTAAATTTCCCCCTACACACAACCGAAATATCTCAAGTCTAGGAAAACTGTGTCATGGAGATTTGTTCATTCCAATAACATTGTTCATTTCAGAAAGCCCACATTTAACGGGCTCTTTCAAGCTCTGTGCAAACGGACGCAATGTTGGGAGTTGTTGGCTAACAACGTTGCTCCAACAATGTTGCGTCCGTTTGCAGGTAGCTTCAAAGGCTCTCAAATGCTCCAACAAAACAGTGAATATAGGAGCAATGACTTCAATAATCATTGAACGTCATGTACACGCTGAGCAAAACGCTGACCAGCATTTTGACACGAAAGTCGAGCCCTACAGGGCGGGCCTCATTTTGGGTCAAATTCCCCACTGTGCGGAAAAAATGTTTGGGGTATGCCCGGGGAGTGGGAGATTTTGGAACTGACTGGTACAAAATCTAACCGTTGTTAGAAGTTTAATTCCGTCTTTGGCTTAGGCTAGCTAGATAGATTAAGGCTCGGTACTGATAAACATTCGGCTGGTGCACGATATACCTAGCGAATAGCAAGTCTCGAGTTACGTGACAAAGAACACAAAAATGATCGTTATCTCTTACACAATAACACAATAAACCTCACACAGTAGAACGAGAGAATAGTGCATAAATTGACTTGGTATATCGAGCGTCATCCAAACATTCGCTCATTTGTTTAATAGCCACGTTTAACTGAATCTGGATTTCTAATTGTTTTCGAGTAGCACCAGCAGATACAGGAGCAGTAGCAGTAGGAGTAGCAGCCGCCCATGATAACAACGAGTCAGCTGGCCATTGGATTACCGCGACTGCGATTTTAACGTCTGGATTTGGCCTTGTTTTGATCGTGCTTACGGCGTATCACTTTATTACCAAAAAGTTTGGCAAAGGATACCGCGCGTGTAAACGTAAGATGACATCCAATCATTTATCAAGCAAAGGAAATAGAGTGTTTTCACATGACGTCACGGCGGCCATGTTGGTGTCCCAAAACAATGAAACGGCGGCCATGTTGGTGTCCCAAACCAATCCTCTGGGAGTTGAACTCTTTTCTTATGCAAACACTTTCTTTTGTTCCAATAAATTTGCATAGATGCTGGCCACGTGAGTGAAAACACTCTATAGGGTCTTTGTCACGAGGATACTTGGCTGAGATCATTACTTGATGCCTCACAAAAACGCTCAGATGGATATAAGAAGAAGATGCCACACAAATTTTATCAGAGAGCACTAACCATAATATTTTTTGTCGATTTTTGCGGGCAGAGCATCAAAACTTAAAAATGTTGGTTTTAACTTTTTAAGCTTTCAATTCATGGCCATCCTTGTCACTCGTTTCAACAGGTGACAGGAAACAAATTTCAATGCCTAAATTACATAATTCTGTAAACATATTACACATTCCTATTACATATTCCTATAAATGCTAAATTACCTAAATTACACAAATATAAGGCTACCATACCAGAGGCACCCAACGACTGTTTTCTGTAAACTAGCTGTTCGGAGAAGCAAATATTGCCTAGAATTTTCTATTACTTGAGGACGACTAAAAATTTCGAGATTACCGTTCCATTCATGTACGATTTTCGAAGCATATCGTATAAATTCCCTACGATTTTCTGACTCTTAATTTCCACATTTTACTTCCCGAGTTAGGCTATTTTCTGTTGAAAAAAGGAACCTAAAATTTTCGGATTCAAAAATTTGGCATAAAGAATCAGAAAACGTCTCACTTTCGTTATACGCCAAATTTCACCTACAATTTTCGGAAAAACAACCCTCACGCCCTTGTAGTTTCGGAAAGACTCAATTTCCCCTAGGATCACCGAACAGTTGCAAAGTTTATAGTGCCGCTCAGAATGCATTTCTAGATAGCTTAAAATACTCTGGATAGCCTAAAAAGTGTTTTCAATGTATTTAGGAGGAAACCATCATTGGGTGCCCCTGCCATATTACCTAACCCAACACTATCACACTATATGGCACTTTTGCGGGAAATCAGACGAGGGAAAATTATAAAAGCTTCAGGAAAGGGCACACCGTATTTTGTTCAATAGCTAGTAACTCGTTTACATATAATGAACTGTGATGGAAATCCAATCTCAGCACATTTCATAACAGGCGACTGCATGATATTTCAATAACTATTTTCAAATATCATATGGGTCTATTGCCTACATATTTGTAACTAAGTTCCTGAGCCCAATTGTTCGAAGACCGATTAGCGCTTAAACCGGGGTTAAATTTAACCCAGGTTTCTTTTTCTTGTGTTCAAAAGCTTTTTCTCGCATAATTTTCTCTACTATTTTTAGAGCTTCCAATCATCAACTTGTAGACAAAAAAATTAAAATTGAAATGCTTTTTAGGCTTTTAAATCTTAATTCAAATCTCTCACTAACCCTGGGTTATCTTAACCCAGCTCTGAACAACTCGGCCCTGAAGTACAATTTAAGAACTGAGAATAATATCCAGATTCAACACTGTTAGATATGGTAAACATTCGGAGCAATTTTGGACCATACCTATGGTCTAGACTTCCGAACGAAATTAGAAATATCTCATCGTTCAGATCTAGAATTAGAAAAACAAACATAGAGGAACTGCTTAGTAATTCTAACTGTCAGAACTGCTATTTACGCCACTCTTAATTTATTTTTAGTGCTTGTATTCTTATATATAGCGATACATTCTTATCACACATTTTATACATCCAATTTACACCACTACACTTATAATCTTACTGTGGAGAGTGTTCCAAAAACTGCTTCGTAGGCCTGTGTATTGTGAAATAAATGATCAATGATTGAGCAATATTTCTCGGCACAGGGAACTATTCCTATCAGTATTTAATAATTATATCATGTGTATCTCAAATTGTTTTAAGGCGAATCATGAGGAGGAATCCTAGTGGCTCGAGTGTATATATAGGAAAGTGCTAACAGTGGAAATATGCAGTCAGTATGTCGGGAAAAAAGAAGTCGATTTGTTAAAAAAAGGAAAGCACATAATAATACATAATAAATAATAAACAATTGTTTTTTGTTTGTTTGTTTCGCAGATGACTTTGAAAAAGGCGTTAAGAGCCATCAGCTTTTCGTCAGCTATAGCTCCAAAGATATGGCCTGGATCAATGAAAATCTGATCCCCATTCTCGAAAAGCACTCCGTATCCTACAGCATTCACACCCGAGACTTTGAGTTGGGACTGCCTATCGTCCAAAACATGGCAGACAGCGTCTATGGCAGCCGCAAAGTTCTGATTGTCTTGTCCGACAACTACCTCGTCAGCAACTTCTGTCGAGAAGAGCTTCACATGGCCGTCCAAAGGGAGGCAGACAGCCGAGATTCTTCGCTTATTCTTGTGGCGATCGACAAGTTAAAGAAAAAGAAGTTGCCTGGTCCTTTGAGAAACAAGCATTTGCTTGACTTTGAGAAGCTTAAGATAAAACAGGATTGGGAGAAAAAGTTGTTAAATGTGGTAGACGGCCCAGGGGCCAAAGTCGCTTAATCGGCCTCATCACAAATGTTCGTAATGTAAGCTAGTTCCTAAGATAACTAATTGCCAGTTCTATCATATGAAATCATAGTTTGACCTAAGCGATAGATCAAGTGCAGAAATAGTTGGCCCGTACTGTTTAGAACCGAAGCAGCTTATGAGTCAGTTAGTTCCAAATGTATTCAAAAGCGTTCAGCTAAGGTCATGCAGATGCATGCACTTTCGAACTAAGATGTGTGCGCAGACTCAAAAAGTAATAATAAACAAAAAAAAGGAAGCTGAGCACCACTAACAACAGACAACTGCAAAAAATAAGTCAAAAGCTCTCACCTTTTTACTTCGCAAGCCGTCACAAGTTAGAATCACCTTGTAGTGCATCGATACAGCATTTGAATAGCACCATAGGAAAGTACTACTCCGTAGCTTTCATTAGAACGTAAACGCTTTATGATTTTACCCACTGGAGACTCAAGAGTCATAGATAATCTTGAAGATTAAGAATTGAATAGGTGCTGCTCAGTAGTCTTTCATTTGTATGGCCTCAGTCCATAGCAGTTTAGTCCACAGGCTTCGAGTAAAATCTAAAGTATCGTTTCACAGTATGATGAATAGCGCCAAGAGAAATGAGTACGAACAGCTCTCATCAGAATTGCCAGCTTTCTTTCAAAGTGTCATTCACGACAGACTAGTGGGTTTGAATCTCGCTCTGACCTTTAGGTGGTTTGTCGTTTCTTGGTAGAATCAACATTGACTGTAAATGATGATTTCATGTGTATCTCTAGGCTCGATTTCCAGCCGCTTGAAGAGTTCGCAATCGTATTCTCCTCATAACAAGCTGAAGCTAACTTGGTGTGAGCGAAGGAAAACGGGCGTCGGCTTTCATGGTTATCGAGACTAGTTTATTTCCTGCCAATTGTGATTTTATTAAATCATTGCTAGATTCGGTATGTATATTAAGTGCCGGTAAACTACGTGGAGCTGATAACGTCACTATATTTCACTTAAAGTTAATAACGAGACTACTTTATTTGTTCACCAAAGGCAGCAACATAATTTGAAAGAAAACCGTAGTTCAACAGCTTTCAGCTGCATAATCAACACATTTCAACGCGAGACACGCGCAACGGGGAATGCCGCGCGCGCTCCACGTCCGCTTCGTGCTCATCTAAAAAATTCCAAAAAATAGTGCATGATTGTTGAAGGTTAGTTGCAAACTTTAGCCCACAAAAATCCTCCGTCCGATAAAGGTGCGTCTGGGTTGCCGAGGACAGCAAAGCCATAAAGTGATGATTTAGTCATAATGTTTTTTTGGAATACCGGAGTTTGCTTTCAGTTCTACACGAGAGAATAGTCATGTAAAAGCAGTAGAAAATGACAAAACTTTTGTAATGAAAGAGGCAAGGATTAGAATTTAACGTAACGATTATAATAAGTAAAAATGTCATTTGTTTTTCCCCGTTGTAAGAAATTAATCACATAATTGTTTCTTTCAATTACTGTAGAAATAGCATGCTGAATGTATGTATTTAGTTATTCAATATTTAATTAATTATTGTAGTTATTATTAATATTATTTAATTTTATCATTATTTAATTTGATAATTATTTAATCAGTTGCTGTAGTAATAGTGTGTTGGATGTATTTATTTAGCTATTTAATTAAAATCAGCGTATAAGAATTAGGCTAAACACCAGCCGATTGTTAGGCTGTTTGTAGATTATTGAAATTTGTAATTTGTAAAATGGATATGCTGATGAAAAAGTCGCAATAAAATACAGGAAAGGAACAGTCGTTGTTTTCCCTTAACCTCTCATCTGCAATGTAAAATCTGCGGCAGAAAATCGAGAGACATTTTGTCACTTTACTCGTATTTAATTTTGTCTTCAAAAACAAAATTGAAGTGTCTCTTGGACAGCTCGGGATGCAGAAGCCCCCCAAAAGAGACACTAGGGCAAGGTTACATAAGAGGGCTCTTAACTTTTGTTCTGGAACGACTTTGTACGAGAACGCAACCCCTAATTTCTGGTGGGTGTTCTGTGCATTATTGGGTGCTCTGTACAATTAATAAGCGAAGTTTTTTGAGATTGCATTTGTGTTGACACACATTTGCCTCGCTATGAGGCGCCTGCTTAC
>BOPM01000751.1:187994-189596 GCA_022179025.1 Porites australiensis
TGCATCGAAAAGTACCCTCGAAAGCCTAAATCACAATCAAAGATAAACGAAATGGACTAGTAAATTTAATTTCCATTTGAAATGTTCCAACAGCCGTTCCTGTCCTTTTGGATATGGTGGAACGACCCGACAAGACGTGTTCCATTTACTTTTCAACCGGATTTTCCGTGACCTGTAAGCACATGGAAATCACACCACTCATAACAATTCTGGAGAAACACACCGTAGAAGGGAACGTAAACCCATAATAATTAGCTACTGATAAAAAAAGGAAAATACCGACAGGGTCCCATCTTTATTTTTTGCCAAACTGAAACCAGAAGAACCTAGAAAGAATTTTTTTCCAAGCCGAGCCCCCCTCTTTCCGTAGCTAGAGTCCGGGTAAATGGACCTCACTTACTTGATTATCTGAATCTGCCACTGTGCACAATTCAACTCAAATTTGCCACTTTAGAAACGAGAAGCTAGGAAACAGGCCGAGTGAACTTTTGCTAAGACTCCTAGGGCAGAGGAAAAAATGGCAAATAGCGGACCTGCGTGTCCCCACTAGGCCACTTTCGAGTTACAAAAACACTCACTTTCAAAACGAGCCTAAGTACAACACCTTTCTTGACTTTCTTGTGTAAATGACTTTTATTTGAATGAGAATGTAAAATATTTTTCATATTAATAGTCCGCACTTATCCTCGCTTTGACAGAGAGCAATGGGGCAACTGGGCCTTTTCTCTTCTCGTTTTGCAAGCAGGAATCTGACGCCGCCGGTGAGGCAGACTGCGAATTGACAGCCACGTCGACTCAAATCTCCCCGTAGATAGCCGCGAGGCTGACCTTAAAATGATTTCAATCCCTCAGTCAATGCACTTTATGTATTTTGGGGCTAAAGATCTATTTATTGATCCGATATGCTGCAATTTTTGCAAGGTTTGTCCGTGTGTTTGAGGTTGGTTTTGGCCAGTCCTTTATTTTTTCTTTGCGAGACATCAACTCGACACTTGGACTCGTGCCCTCCAGGAGACACGTTGTATGGCGTACTTCTGTTTGTGCCGAGAGTTCTAAGTTAGGGCTTAAATCGGAGTGCACGGATATTTTTAGCAGAGTTTTATCTCGTTGTTACGCCATACTGACGAGCTACAATAACAGCGAAACAGCTGTCTATGGCTGTGGCTAGTGCGGTGTCGTGTTTATATCCTGCAAAGTTAATTTTCAGGTAGTACGATCAGCATTGCAGTATTCTGCTTGCAGAATCTAATATGTCTATCAGTCTAACAAAACTTAATATAAGAATGGCCATTATTAGACATGCTGAATAGGGGGTTGGGAGGGGGCTTACTTTTTCTTTTTAGAGGAGACAGGAGTAGGGCGCAAAAGTTAGAAAATAGATGGAATTGTCCCAACAGTTTTGTCCGGGGTTGTCTGTGAAGGCTAGTTGTTCAAGTCGCTGTAACTTGGCAATGTAAGGTCGGAGGATATTGAGTTTTTGCACAGATGTTGTACTTATCTAAAGCCCCGGGGGGGGGGGTACTTAAGGAATTTCTGGGTGGGGATGTGCCGCTGGGACCCTGGAACTCTTAACCTATACTAGAGCTAGTTCAGCTAAATTTT
>BOPM01000752.1:5000-13634 GCA_022179025.1 Porites australiensis
AGCATATTCGTCATTGGAACCTCTGTCTTCTGAGACGGATGAAAGAATACTTTCAATACCTCCTTTTAGCACCAGGGTGACCTTCTATTTTACCACCCTTTGGTTAGTCATGGAGACATCATCAGGGCCGACCGAGGAAACTCGACATTGATGAAAGACTTGTAAGTGCTTCAAAATAAAGCTGTCCGTATAATTTTAGAACGGTCTCCCTTTGGTACTTGCAGCTGCTAGTGCTGTTCTAGCAAACTACATTGGAAACCACCATTGCGTAGGAGCCGAGCGTAGGAGCCCCGAAAACCGCGTCATTTCTTTTAAAAAATCAGTTTATAACCTTTTTTCATATCTCTCAAGTGATAGTTTTACCCGTAACTGTCACTATCTAAGAAAAATCTTAAAACACTGGTCCAAAGGCTCCTTTTTCCTTTGGCGGCAGTTTTCCTAATATTTTTCTTACTTTATTTGCTGGATATTTAAAAATATGCCGCAAATAAAAGCTGATTTGATGTTTCACTTTTAGGAGCCACTTCTCCATCCAGTTTTAAAAAAACTCTTAACTTTAATTTTAGGGTGGAAAGGGGCGGGGGGGGGGTGGATTTTTTCGACCCGGGGTAAAGAGTAAAGTCAAGAGCCCATTATGGCTCTTGGTAAAGTATAAAAGGTGGCACATAAATGTGAAAATTGAACCTGGCTCAACTTCTCGTTTTACGCACGACTCTACCTACCATTGTATTCTATCAAGAGGATTTTTGAGCGTATTGCATGGGGTAGAAGAAAGCTTGAATAAAACCAGGGACCTCGCGGCCCCTGTTCAAGCAAATCGAGATTTTTTCTGGCATATTGACTGTATATTTTAGCTGTAACTACTTTCCTTAATATATGCGCGAGTTACTAGAGTGCCTCCTCGAGATTTCGCCTTCTGAGCGAAATCTCTGCGGGGGGCAATAACGAAGTTTATATTTAATTTAACTTTTGGACTCAATAACGATCCACAATAATCGTCAACCGTCAAAAGTTTTTGGTTTTGCGAATCAAGAGATGGCGCAGTGGTGAGAGTGCTTGCCTCCCACCAATGTGGCCTGGGTTCAAATCCTGATGTCGACGCCATACGTGGGTTGAGTTTGTTGTTGATTCTCTCCTTTGCTCCGAGAGGTTTTTCTCTGAGTACTCCGGTTTTCCCCTCTCCTCAAAAACCAACATTTCCAAATTACAATTCGACTAGGACTATCAGGCCAGATAAAGACCCATTTTGTGGATGTGCTACCTCCAAATCATTACTTATTTCTTTCTTTCTTTATTTTTGCTTTATTTTTTATTTAAAATTTGGCCATCACTCATAAAAATTAGTTAAAATTAACCGTCAATCGTCAAAGTTACCACCCCATTGAGACACTCTGTTCCGTGAGGTACTCAAGGGACATTTTGGTAGAGGTGTGCCGCCGAGGTGTGCCTTCAAACCTTGACCCCGGTTAAAGACAGAAATCGTTCATTTTGCAACCCTGTTTAAGAAAAGATATCTTATTTTATGACCCTAATTCCTTTTTTTTTTTGCATACAGAATAGAAATATTTTTCAAAATAACATCATGAAATTAGTTGTTTTGGAGTAAAAATTGTTGGTAGCACATAGACTGAACTCATCGCGAACCGTCGCATTAATTCTTTGAAAAGGATTCGGGTCCAAAAAGACACTCCTTTTGAGAACGATAATTTATGTATAACTTATTTAAGACTCAAGATTGTGAAGAAAACCATTCCCTGTTCAGCGGTACAAACCCACTTATAGGGCCAAATAAGGTCAGGCAGTGCCCCGCCTCGGGGATCTACATCTAAACGATATAACGAATCCGTTAATCTGCATAAGTTTTCATATTCTTGACGAATCCGGAAACGCCCTCTATGTAGCCTTTGGAGTAACGCTTAACATGTCATTGTTATCAACAAAATGAACAGTTGCAATGGATGTCGATGTAATGCAATATATAGGAGGATAAAGAAGTGTTCCATAAACTTAACGCGCGCAGGAAATCATTCTATTTTGTCTTTATGACGTCCTGTTTTTTTATCGTTCCACGTCCCTAAACAAGTTTAGTCGTGTTGCGCTTTGGAAAGAGAAAAGTCATTCTTGACAAAATGAAAACGTTTTTAATCTACCTCCTATAACAATGTTAGGAACTTCGACTGCTTCGGGAAATTTCAGCGAGGAAGGTAAAACTTGTGTTATTTTCACATCTGCTCTTTTCGCGCGTAATTTCCTCGGTGGCGTAAGCTTGTAGCAAAAGTTCAGGGCACGCGCGAAAATCGTTATTTTCCCAGACTAACTTTGCTTTTGCCTTTAAGTTATCAAACTACAGCGCCGACTTTTCAGGCAAAAGTGTTAGAGCTTCTTTAATTTGTTTAGGATTGAATTTATCTGGTTGTCGTGAAATTTTCTCCTCTTGGCCTCTTGTTTCCTTGGTTACTTGTTTCTAAGGATCGGAAGCGATTCTGGCGCGCACAATCGAAGTTACTTACGACGTCAAGTTTCGTTATTTGTTTCCACAAAGTTTAAAAAACCCCTACTTTTCAAAGTTTTTTTCAGTAGCTTTGTTGTAATCTAGTTGTAGCCATGGGATTTAAAATATTTATGCGCTTTTAATTGCCTTCAAATGCAGGAATCAACGTTGCTGAGGAACCTTCCATCGACGCTTTACTGTTGTTGAAGGCTTTGGAAGCAAGAGCGCTTTAATCGAAATCCACCTGTCTTCGATTGATATGCTTGTCTCTGTGACGGTTAACTCAGTTAACAAAGTCAGCAGTTTCACAACAGCCTATTTACTAGGAAAAACTTTTACAAATGAAGTAAGTTTGTAGCAAAGTAAAGAAATGCGATATAAAAACAAAAGCAAATGGTGCTTGTGTTTTAAACGACGGCTTTTAAAAAGGTTGCAAGCGACCTTGCGCTTTCCGAGATAGACATCACATTTGGAGGGGACACCCTGTTCGTTAGGCTAATAATATAGTTCCTTGAAAGATCTTGTCCCCTTCAAAAATGATGACGTCATAAGTGGGATATGTTTCCACGCATAGGCTCCTGCATTTGCTTATTACCGTACTGTAAATCCTCTATTAAGCCCCCTCTCCCCCCTCTCTAACAAGCACCCCCACCCCTAAAGATAATAAGCCCCCCTCCTCTCGACGTTATTGTTGTTCACTAATAAGTGATACTCTATCGATCAATCACGACTGTAAAACTTCATTTGGACTGATCCGGGACTGTTCGTTCACGCGTTTGAAGGTGGGATTTGTATTTGGTGCGTAACCTCAAACTTCTTGTACCTGAGTTTTTCCACTTTGTATTCTTGTTCTATATGGACAGCTGATACCATCGTCTTAGCTAAATCAGATAAGCCCTCCCCCCCACCCCACACCCAAATGTGTTTGAAATAAGTAAGCCCCCCCCCTCCCCCCCCCGGGGAGGCTTAATAGAGGATTTAAGGTATGCTTTTGTTTTAGGCCAGTGCTTGAATATTTTTTAAGGTTACTTGGCGTGCATTAATATTTTTCATTTAATTTTCCCTTGCATGCAAGAGTACTTTTTTGTACTTATTCCCCTCATAAGTTTTCTAATGGTCCGTCCCTAAACTTAGTGTATTCTTTGATTGATTGATTGATCGATTGATTGGCCAAATTTTACAACTATTACAGAAAACAATACCTACTGTTTTCGAATTGGATCCGCTATTGTTGATACGAGCATCTGTTTGTGCTTGAAAATTTTGTTTGATGCCGAACGTATTTACAGCTAAATTAGGGTAGTTATTAAATTATCGGTACAGACAAGTGGGGCATTCATTTTCCGGTTGAATTAAAAATGCTTTTCTCTATTGCCACTGCTTGTCAACAATGTAAACCTCTGAAACCTATTAAAAACAAGATGTTCTGCATAGAAACCTCACGGTATAAGCGATTAACAAGAATTTATCAAAATTAACCCCCGGCCTTTTTTACCTGTTCCTAGACTCGAAAGTTTGAGACCCTTTTTATCGCCCAGATTAACAAACAAACTTTGCGCAGCAACACGCTACAACATCCAGCAACATGCAACAGGGTGTGCAAACGGACGCAACGTGTAACATCCAACAATGTTGGGAGTTGTTGGCCAATAATGTTGCGTCCGTTTGCACGGGGCTGCAGTGGCTCCTTAGTTTTTATCAGGGTGTTATTACTGTAATAGCCCCCTTGTTCTGTTTCAAAAAATCCGAAACTGGAAGACGGTGCTCAAATTCCGCTCTACTTCGATCGTTCCGCTCCGCTAGAAGCTCCATTTCTTAACAAAGCCGGGCTAGGAAGTAGTCTGCTACACAGCCGTTTTTAGCGTCGTCACACAACGCTCCTCCACACAAGGAACATTGCCTGACGACACTAAAAACGGCTGTGTAGCAGACGGGGGGTACTGCCATATATGGGCTATATAGGTATGGGCCGCTGTGAAGGGTATGGTTTTCAAGCAGTTTACTCTAGGATAGGGTATATAAATCAGAGCGTTTGGGTCTAGAATAGGGTATCATTTTTCAGGAAACTGATCAGTTGGTTGAAGATTTTATCTAGACTAGGGACTGTGGTATAAGGTTTTGTTTTGGCTAGACTGTGCTAGTGACCTCAGTCTGGAAAACAGCTACTCTAGGATAGGGGGGATTTGGGCCGTTTACTCTAGTATAGGGTAGCAAAATTCAGTTGAACAAGGGTTCAAGGGTTCCAGGGTCCCAGCGGCACATCCCCACCCAGAAATTCCTAGAGTACCTACTACCCCCCGGGGTAGCAGACTAGGCTAGGAAGTAGATTCACATGATCGCTCGCGAGCTGAAGACTATAATTTCCTAAATAGTTTATATTGCGTATTGGGCGTAAGCTTATAGCTATTTCGAAGAGAGAGTTGAAGTTAGCGCAAGTTTAGGATTTAGTAAAAGCTGCGTTTCCAACGATCATCATGAATTTATAAGAAAGTTTGCACCCTGAGGGGATTACAACAGCTTATTTGTGTGTTTTTGTGGAATAATAATAAGAAATAAACAGATTATTTGTACTATGAACAGTTTTAAATCAAGGGCAAGCTGAGCTACCGCCAGCATTCGCTCATAAGACCTAACAGTATTCTGCGCGGCAATGTAAGTCACTGAAACATTAGATATGAACCTTTCGTAAAACAAAATAGAAACAGGATTCTATTAAATCAGGTTACCCTCCGATAAGAGAGTGATCATGTCCCCTTCATTTGAACAATCAAAAGAAACTAACCCGCGATTTAGGAAGCCCAAGAGAATCACACTTTATTGGTAAGAAATACGTTATTAATACAATCATGTATCACAAAAAGCAACAAAAAAATAAATAAAAATAAAAATACGAGAACACCACAGCCGGACACGTAAAGCCCGAAAAACCAATTTTGGAAAAAACAGGGACCGTAGCGTGTACCTCCAACCAGTGCTATATGGTGCTGCCTTTGGGGTTTTTAAGCTTATAATAAATAAATACGAGAAAAACTATACAGAGATAACTTCTTAGCTTAGCTAAGCTAAAAGAAAAGAAAAAACGGTTTGCTCGCTGAGTTGAAGAGTCGGCAATGCTGTCCCTAGAATAGCGCGACTTTACTATCACGACTGACGCATAAACCTGAATCTCTGTTTTTGTGCCTGCAGAACTTTTATTGAAACAATGTAAAGGTTTGAGAGCTAAGATTAATTCCGTTCTTTCACTCGGCAGATAGCCACTATAACGTTTTAATTTTTTTTGTCCAGACAAATTCAGATCAGGCAAACCATTTCCTTGGAATCTCTAAAAATCTTCATGCATTATAAGGTTATTGCTGGTTATCATGATGTTACATGTTAAGCTATGATATCTGCGAAGTCAGTGGCATTAATTGAGAAGAATTCAGAAGTTCCAAGTTACGCTGTTACGTTCTCAGCCGCATTGATAAATTCTTCATCTCTCTAAACCAATTGTAAAATAGCTTTCTCACTTAACATATCATGGTTTCACATTTGCTACATAGTGACCTTATTCTGCCATGCATCTAGCACGAAACCAATACTGATTACAACAAGAAAACTACGGACTTTTATTAAGAATGCCAAACCTAATTAATGAATATTTATTTACTATCTTGCTTTCTAGTTGGTAAAATCCTAAACAATAAATGTTACTGCGAGGAAGTAGTGCTGAAGAAGTCTTATTTCCATGGTGACCCCTTGCAAAACAAACTCTTAGGTAACAACCACAGTTACGTTTCTTTATTTTCATAAATGCTTTTGAAAAGGTTCAGCTCGTACAGACGACCGCGGGTTAAACCCTTGTGATTCATCGATCGAGAATGATATTACTACTTTTTCCTCAGAAAATAGGCCCAAGTTCAAACTCGCTGCCGTTTGGAACCGATAGCCGGTTTATACAAAGTAAAATAAATGAGACAAAAGCTTGGTAGAAGAACAAACTGTCGAGTTTAAATCTTATAGAATTGGCTGGTTTTCTTGAACGATCAGTATTTGCTAGCGAAAGCAAGGGAGACCGGTGCGAAAAGCAGTCTGTTTAAACATGGGCTTTACTTCAATCAGCAATAGCGTCTATCGTAGTTTAAAGTTCATCTTTGTTTGGTTTCTCCTCCACCTAGGGTGGTAGAGTAGTGCAAGTATGTCCACAATCTTCCTCCAATATGATCTATGGACTCTTGGATCATCTTCTCCTCACTAAAGGTGTTGGGACGAAACAGTTCGGAATCACCTTTATTAATTTTTTAAATATTAAGAAGCTCTCAAGTTTATTTCACTATTAGCTGCAGAGTATTTTCGTGGTGGATGATTTTTTTTTATAGCGGCCTTAAATTTATCATAGGGGCAGGCCCTCTCAACGTCTATTCCCACTTCTATTTTGTTTTGTATGCAATTGAATAAAGCAAAACTTATCCATTTTATGAAGTTTATAACCCATGGTATCGTACTCCAGACTGCGATTTCTGTTCTTCCTTTGCATTTTACAGCTTTAATTCGTAAAGCACGGAAAGTTTACGACTGAGGCAGGTCAAATCTTCTCGTTTTCAAAGCTTGTTTTCCCTGACACTTCTAGTTTCAGTAATAGGTCTTTGACTTTACTCTTACGAAGCTGACTCGTTTTCAGCCTTCTCTTTTGACTCTTTTGGTCAGGGAATGGTCAGGTGAGACTATAAAGGCATTTGAGCGAGAGATTTTCCACGCACCTCCGTCGTTGTTATTTAAGAGAGAGAAGAGAGGCGACTGAGGATCGAGTCAGCTATTGAAGAAAGAAGACGCCATGACCATTTGCTGAGCTGTGGGGTTTCTTCATATGAGTACAAGAACATAAGTATCATCATCATCATCATCATCATCGTTATCGGTAGCGTCATCAACATAATCGTCAGGATCCGTCATTGTCATCATCATCATCATCATCATCACCATCGTCCGCATCATTGTCTACAACATAATCGTCAGCATCCGCCTTTTCATATCATCATCATCTTCATCTTCGTCATCGTCGTCATTGTTAGCGTCATCGATATCATCGTCAGCATCTTCAGATATCTTTGTTATCATCTTCATCTTTATCACCGTGTGCATCAGTCTTTCTCAGCACATCAGCATCATGATCATCACAATCTTCATCATTGTCAGCATAAGTCATCATCATCATCATTATCAATCATCATCATAAATGTAACAGGGATCAGTCGTCAACAGGGGGGGCCCACGACCAGGGGTGGGCCCACGACTTAGCGAAATTTCGTGTACCTATGATCCACCGATTTATGACATCACATCCGGTTGAAGAGTTGCTGCTCTGTTTTCGCGCGAAGCAACAAGATGGACGCCCGATGCTATTTGGTTTCCTCGTTATTTTTCCCACAGGCTAACGGAATTATGTATCTTGAATGCCGAGAATATTAAGAAGGTATATAGCTGGCCTTTCAAGCAAATGTCATGACCAAACAAAGAAGTTTTAGTATTATTTTAACGATAAATATCATGCAGCTGCGAGGAATGTCATGGCGAGTCTTGCGATGTTTCAAAACGAGTGTCGTTAACGTTTTGCGGCTTTTGCGGGCTCTGATTTAGAGAAATCATCCATCAAAATATAATTTCCTAAGTGGAATAGAATGGGGAAAACGCCGATGGCCACAGTTTAAAGTGTTCACCGCTGGAAGGCTGGATCACGCCCCGTAAAGTCGCAGAAACTTTCACGCAACTGCATGGTTTTGAGGAATGTCATGGTGAGTCTTTCGCTGTTTGTAATCAAGCGTCACTCAAGAGTTTGGCTTTCGCGGCTTCTGATTCTTCAAAGTCATCAATCAGAATTGCCTATCCTAAGCGCAATTCCGTGGAGAAAAAGCTTATAGTCACAGTTTAAAGTGTTAACAGCTGGAAGGCTTTATAACTCGACGTAAAGTTGCTGCAAGGGCTCAGTCTTCTGCTGTTCGAAGACCCTCTGGCATGATGTCGCATAGATAAGGTTAGTAGGTTTGCTGATTTTTCTTTTAGTGCACGTGAGAGAATTACAAGGAGCGTAGAGTAGCGAAATATTAGAGTTATTCAATGTTAGAGCGTGAGCTTTTAATAGTTAAGAGAATTAGATAATTTTTTAA
>BOPM01000752.1:16968-30611 GCA_022179025.1 Porites australiensis
TTGGTTTCCTCGTTATTTTTACCCACAGGCTAACGGAATTATGTATCTTGAATGCCGAGAATATTAAGAAGGTATATAGCCGGCCTTTCAAGCAAATGTCATGACCAAACAAAGAAGTTTTAGTATTATTTTAACGATAAATATCATGCAGCTGCGAGGAATGTCATGGCGAGTCTTGCAATGTTTCAAAACGAGTGTCGTTAACGTTTTGCGGCTTTTGCGGCCTCTGATTTAGAGAAGTCATCAATCAAAATATAATTTCCTAAGCGGAATAGAATGGGGAAAACGCCGATGGCCACAGTTTAAAGTGTTCACCGCTGGAAGGCTGGATCACGCCCCGTAAAGTTGCAGAAACTTGCACTCAACTGCATGGTTTTGAGGAATGTCACGGTGAGTCTTTCGCTGTTTGTAATCGAGCGTCACTCAAGAGTTTGGCTTTCGCGGCTTCTGATTCATCAAAGTCATCAATCAAAATTGCCTATCCTGAGCGAAATTCCGTGGAGAAAAAGCTTATAGTCACAGTTTAAAGTGTTAACAGCTGGAAGGCTTTATAACTAGACGTAAAGTTGCTGCAAGGGCTCAGTCTTCTGCTGTTCGAAGACCCTCTGGCATGATGTCGCATAGATAAGGTTAGTAGGTTTGCTGATTTTTCTTTTAGTGCACGTGAAAGAATTACAAGGAGCGTAGAGTAGCGAAATATTAGAGTTATTCAATGTTAGAGCGTGAGCTTTTAATAGTTAAGAGAATTAGATAATTTTTTAAATGATTGATGAAGGGGGAATTCTTAAAGAACAGGTGGTTACTATTAGAAAAGGGCAGTAAAACATCCGAAAGAACTACCCTTTTTCTCACAGCACTTTCTACTGGATCTCTAAAACTGTATTTTATTGTGTAAGAAACGCATAAAATAGAAAAATTGTGACAGAGAATAGACCGTTTGCTTTGGGAGGTGGTGCCCCAGGAGAGGTGGAGATATTAAGAGGGGCTACACCAAGAAGAACAATATTATAACAAAAACAAGAATCTTGTTGATCAATTATTATTACTAGTAGCCTTTTTTGAGTACGATAGTATACCAGAAAGATACCACATGCCTGCAATTGCTGTGATCATAATTTAGTATCTTAGAGGGAGGCATGCAAGGTTTTTGGAAACAGACACTTAGCCTTGAGGTCCTTGAAAGAGAGTTGGTATGTAAAGTCAAGAAATGTCTTACCAAGGACCAGCTTCGAAGCACACTACTCTACACTGGCCTAGACACTGTCAGAGGATTCTATCTAAACAGAATTGACATCCTGAACCAGCTCAACATGATTTCAGTGTCTTCTGTTGCTGCAGATTTTCCATAAACCAGAAAAGTGTATTCCTCGAAATGTCAGCATTCTTCCTTCCTTTTAACTTATTTGACAGTGAGTTGTACTTAACATTAATGTTTTATGGCTCTGTAACAACATTTCTGTCCTCATGGACTTTCACCTCTCTTTACGTATAATAGTTACTTATTACTGACCTGAGAAGAAAAGAGGAAATACTAATTTTAAGAAATGGTCGCTTAAATTTCAGAAAGAATATCCGTCCTTATGAAGATTTGTCCTGCAATTCACTTATTCCCAAATAAGAATAAGAAAAAATTGAAGAAATCCAAAATGCTCTCACTCACGATAAGCTTCGTCATAATTTTTCGACAGTAACTTTTGAATTGCATGCATCTCAGTTGTAAGTGTTTCATCATTTTTTTTCTCGTCTCAGATTGCATCAGAAGAAGAGCTGAAGAGACTGGAGAAAGAGGTCCGCGAGCAGGAACAGCTGCTAACAGGATATCAACAGGAAAATGAGCGGCTTTATAAAGAACTTAAACAAATGCAGGCAAAGGAAAAAGCCAACGAGGCGAGAATGTTCAGCGAAAACCAGAAGCTAGGTAATAATGTTAGATTTGCCCCACTTTTAAACACTCGCTTGTGGGAATGGTTTGGTTACTCGCTATACCGATTGAAAAGGAAAAAACGATATTATGAAAGTGTTCTTAAACGGGTTTTGGCATGTTAAAAAACTTCTTGTTTGATTTGGCCAACTTTACACAGACGTATATACCTACTAAAAACATAACGTAAATAGACAGATCTGGAGGTGCACTGAAAGTCATAACACGCTCACATTAGAAGCAAAGCTTTGTTTAAAGGACTTATGTCACGAATTTCTAGTATTACTATAAAACCCTAGAACACACTTGAGTCAAAGAAAACGGTTTTTGTATTCAAATTTACTCCACTAATTTGCCTCTATGATATTGAAGCGTATGTCTTTGGCTCTCGATGACCATGATGGAAATTAAACGGACTGTAACTTGAAAAAACAGGGCCAACTGTCAACTGTGTTGCCGAAAAATGACCACTAAAGGAACATGCTTTGTTTTCCCTTCAATATAATTATTTTACATCTTTCTTTTAGAGTTCTAAGTAATGTCCCTTTTGTTCTTTTTTGAAAATCATTGTACATAATTTTAACATAGTTTTTGATTTTTAAAATTTTATCGTGTAGTCGTGATTTACGCGGGGCCCCTTTTGATACCAGCCAATAGCTGATAGGGCTACCCTGCCTAAATAAAGTTGACTTGACTTGAGAAATGCATGGTGACTGAAAATACTTTAATAGTTGAAATTTCAGCTCATCGTGACTGAAAAATGTGGAACTCACAGTGACATACATGTGCTCTCTTTGAATAACCGTTCCTCTTTTGTTCAGCATCTGAACTTGCAAATCTGAAAGAAAAGGTGGAAAGACGTGAAAGTGGAGATATTCCCGCCCCAGGCTCTGCTAGTTTGGGAGCGGATAAAATCTCTCAGCTGACAGCAGAGATGAGAACACTGAGGAGAAGAGTGAACGATGTGCAGGAGGAAGCGGAGGGCCTGAGGCGAGCTAAGAGTGAACTCGAGGATCGTATCAGGGGTGTGGAGGGTGAACGAGATGCAGCAGTGAAACAAAGCAGTCAAGTAGTTGGTAAGTAACAATCCGTTACTGTACAAATTGTTCCTAATAATGGAATGTATATTTTGTGAGCAGAGATTAAAGTGGGTAAGTGCGTAAGTAAATGGCACGAGAGGACCCTGGGAACGAGGTTACGGTAATAGAGGGATAAGCAGATATGCTATGTCTGAAAGCAATAGGACAAGGCTGGACGCGGGTCACACTTTTGGAACATTTCTTTGTCTTCTTTAGCACGAATATAACGTGAAATTTACTTAACGAGACTTTACGTAAAAACCAAATTGAGCGAGTTGGGATAGTCGCGACGTCATTCTATTGAATATTATAAGGGACGTGAAACCGCTACTAAGAATCTCTCTTTATCGTTTTGAACTGGGGTGCCCTTCTTTAGGAATTCAACTCGCCTACCTTTGAAAAACTGAGCGAGTTGGGATAGTCGCGACGTCATCCTACGAATTCATTTTATTAGTGACTTCAATTCCAACCGTGAACAGATCATCTTAAGATTCTGGAAAATTGTACACCTACCCCTGCCCTAAGTGAGAAGTAGTGTCAACTTTGGTTTAGGAGAGAAGTAGGTGAGAGGTTTCTCAGAATATCATTCCAAAACATGACAAAGCAGAATTAAAAACACCAATTGGCGGTAAGCAACCAGTTGGCTGTTTATGGATTAGTATAAGATTCTGGGAAACTGCGCCCCTGGTTATTCAGGGATTTTCCGGTAGGAAAATGTGGCAAGTATTTTTTTTTTGGGTAGGCATGATTTAAGTAGGTATTTTTTGGGTGTTCAAAACAATCTGAAGATTCGTGGTAGTGTCCGCGCATGATCCCAGCGGCATAGTTCTGCGAATAAAGTACAACCAAACTTTAATGCTTTCTGGAAATTTTTAAGGCTCGAAAATTCGGCACGGGTTTTTTGGGGGGGTTGATTTTGGGGGGTTTTGATTTTTGCCCCCATTCGAACATCCCCATCACTTGAAATCAAGAGTATCCCCCCCCCCCCCAGGGAAACTGTCAGTGGGAACAATGGGTTAAGGAAGTGGTGGCTGGTCATGAACTATTTAAATGGAAGCTGTACCTGGAGCGAGTTTTAATTACTGTCAGGTGTAACCCTCGTTAAATAAAGTCCCTTATCTTATCTTATCCCATCCAACGCGTTTTTGCCAGGTCTTATTTAACAGTTAATGAATGAGGCTGAGTATCCTATGAAGAATTATCCTCCGAGATCTCCATAATTCTTCACATGATACGAAAGCCGAACTCAATAACTGTTTTATTATGCATTCAAAATAATTCCAAGTTTAAAAACGTAGCTAAAACATGCTTACCTCCATCGATGTTGAGTTCATCTTCGATAGTGCACGTTTAGGTTTGTCCAGCTGCGCAAATGTTCTCCAAATAGCAGATGTCGCCCTTCGAGTTGTCGTCTTGCTGTTCTTGCCACGTTTTTAGTTATTTTTTTCTCCTAGTTCTTACTCTTGAAACGAGTGAAATGTCCGCCATTTTTTCAAGTTCACAACCAAAACAACTCAACCTCGTCCCCAGGTCTTCTCGGTTAACGGTGCCTTAACCTGCGAAAACGCTGCATTTTTGACGTCATTTCGTCGTTAAACACAAAATTCTTCCAAATTTGGTCATCAGTAACTGGTTATGGTGAATTAAACTTGTGCAATTAGCCAATCAGAATCGGGGAAATATTTTGAATGAATAATAATGGTTATTAATTTCTCTCTTAATTGGTACGCGCAACTTACGTCTTATTATGTCAATTTAAGGGTCAGTTCACCATATTTGCCGAGAGTTAGATTTGAGTTTTCTCCTTTTCCTCACAAATCAGCGTTTGTGATGACGAAGAAAAACTGTGCAAGTGTTAAATAATTGCAATATAATGTTCTCTGACTTCATCCGTCATATTACTTTCTTTATTTTTCTTTATTTGTCTTCTATTATAAACGGCCCAATTGGTTCACTTAAATCCTAGTATCTACATCGTTTTTAACTGTTTGCCTTTTTTATATACTGCTAAGAAATATAGAAGTCACCGGGCGTGGGAAATTTCCATTGTTATTGTACTAATTGTTATATCGTACTAATTGTAACTTTTTGTTTGTTGGCAGGCTCGAATGCCAGAGAAATAGCTGAACTTGAAAGTAGATACACGACAGAGGTGGAGCGCTTGCGCAGTAAACTCAAATGGTATGCTGAGAACCAGGCCCTACTCGACCGTGATGCCCTTACACTGAAGAAGAAAGAGGAAGAAATAAGCGAGTTGAAAGAGACTGTAGCTCGTTTACAAGCCCATCACGGCCAGACAGTGGCGGAGAAAAAACAGAGGGGAGTGGAGAGAGCGACTGATGCCAAACGAATACAAGATTTGGAGAGACAGGTGAATTTTCAAGGATACAACTTGTCCAAGTGTTGTAGGGTGCTGGATTTCAACCCTGTCGCCCGGGGTCCATATCCTGTTCTGGGTACTACAGTCAAACCCTGTTAGTAAAAACACTGAGGGGACCATAGAAGGAGGCCGTATTATGCGGGTTGAATTTAGAGAAAATGTAAGGGCCCTTCTTTCGCTGGGGACAAAGCAACTTGTCCGTATTATCCCTTTCACTGCCAGAGTGTTTGATAGAGTTTTGTATGGTGACTCTAACTTTTGAGTCTGTGGACGAAATCCTATGATGTGACCATTCAAATAAAAGCTCTCTGCTTGTACTTTCACCTGATGTTATTTGTTTCTCAAAATTTTAGAAAATGAAATTTGGTCGAAATTTGCCTTTGGCCACATTTGGCAGTGAAAGGGTTAAGAGGGTGTGCGTAAAGCGGAGTTTCACTGTAGTCGGAATTGTTTTTGATAGCTTCCCTTTTCGGGCCTGTTAACAGCTAACAGCTAACTGCCTTAGGCTATTTGGGGTTTCTTAGAGCACTTAACATTTGTCACAACTGGCTGGCCCGACCAGTCCAGTTCCAGTAAGGAGAATTCCACTATTAATCAGGGCTATCCAGCCAAGGCAGTTTATTTTTAAAAAATGGTGTCCATGGCTGTGAAGGGTTTTAGAAAAAAACTTCAAAATAGGTCAGTTCTGACTTTTGGAAAGCGCTTTTAGTCGTCAAGCCTGTTTGCAAAATTTGTTTTGGTTCTCGGTGACAATATAAACTACTGAGTCAACAGTTATAACGTTGGCCCTGTAAAATCAATTATTCTCAGCATTGTATTGGACAGGCTTCCCGTTCCAACCCATAACAAACCCGTTCCATAAATAAAACAGTTACTTATTCTGGAGAAAATGGAAGGTGTTGTGGCCAATTGTCTACGTGCAAATTTAAGGGGCCCTTGAAATATTTGTACTTTCGACAACCCGTACTATTGTCTTTAAATGGCAAGAATTGAAAAGAATGAAACTTTGAATGAGTGAAACTGTGATCCAAGTGTAAAGAAATAGTTCGAGAAGTCAAAAAAGGTGTGTTAACACGACTTATAAAAAATCTCGTATTGTTTTGGAAGTGGGAGCAAATTATTGTCTGCGTCAAATATCTATTCGATACCATTTTATTTAACACTTTTTTTTATTATTTATAGGTCCGTGAAATGGAAGAAATCATTAAGCGGCGCTATCCGAACTCCCTTCCCGCTCTAATCTATGCGGCTGCCTCGGCACCAGGCCACGCTCAAGCTGTGACGACAGAGTCCCCTCGCAAACAATCCCCGACTTATGCATTCTTAGAAAACAGAGTGAAAAAACTGGAAGCTGAGCTTGAGGATAAAGATGAGGATGCGAGCAAAAGAATTCGATGCGTGGAACAAAAATACAATGCTCTTAGAATGGAGTACGAAGACAGAATCAAAGATTTAGAAAGAGATTTGCAAAGCGCTCAAGATCGGTACGATACCGTGTCACGCTCAAACACGCGGGTTAAAATTTTGAAAGAGGAATTGCAAACTGTGCATGCAGAGAACGAGAGCAAAGTTCGACAACTTAAAACCGAAGTCCAAGTTTTACAAGACGCATTATCAAAAGCTGAATCAATGGAAATTTCGGGTGGAAAGACCAGTCGTAGAAGAAAGCTTGAGTTAGAAAAGCGTTCAAGCGATGATTCAAACAGCTTGATCAAATCTTTGCAAGAAAAATTGGAAAAGAAGGATTTTGAATTGGAGGACTTGCGACAGACATGCAACAGGCTGCAGCGAGAAAGAGAACAAATGCTGGCCTCAGAACGGACCCAAGTGGATAAACAAACAAGCCCCACCACAGACCCAACATTAGAAAATTTAACACAGGAAAACAAGCGCCTTAAAGAACAGATGTCGCGCTGTCACTAGATACGGATCAACAGCGGGTTCGGTTCCAGGCCTCCTTGGCGGAAACGGAGCGAAGTGCTCGTCTTTCTCGTGAAGAGGCAGCTGACCAGTTGGCAAGTGCGCAGGCTCAACACAAACGTGAAATAGATCAGTTGAAGGCAGAGTTTGCTGTCAGTCATGGATCCTCTAAAATAGCAGAGCTTAAGAGTCAGCTAGCTGGTCAAGAAATTGTCATACAGAGACTCAAAGCGAAAATGGCTGATGCTAGTGTTAATGCCGATGCTGTGGCATCAGCTAAGGTAAAGATTCTTTGTATCATCATGCGTTTCTGATAAACTGCCCACCTACCCCTCCCCTAAGCCAACGTTTTGCCCTGAGTGACAAGTAAATGTTTATGTTGGCTTCGGGGAGGGGTAGGTGCGCAGTTTCCCAGACACTGAAGGAGCTGTGTCTCGAAATTTATCAAAATTCAGACGTGAGCTGGAACTGCCACCAAATTCAGTGAAACATAAAAATATCCGCTCAAAACGTTAAAAGAAAATGACACAGCAAATACATAACGAGGTGGCAGATGAACAAACTTAAAGAAGATTCATTGAAACGGATTGCTTATGGTGCTTTTTGAAAACTCGTTAGTCTAACAGTTTTTAAAAGTTCGTTTTTGTTGTTTCTAACGTTTGACATAATGCTTGGCTGCATGACATTTTTGTTTGACATAAGGTTGTGCTTTTTCCAGTCAAAAATAATTTCTCAAGTTTCATAGCGAATAAGGATGCGTAACTGACGTTGAAACAAAATGAGCTAGCCAGCCATGACGCAGCCTCTTTAACTAAACGATTTCTCGCGAAATTATTGGTCGAGAGCCATGTATGGTCTATGTCTATAGAGAGGAATCAATGATGGCGCAATTTGTTTTTCTCGGTCTATCGCGCGCTTATTCCACCCTTCGCCCAAAATGAGCTTAAAACTTTCTTCGTTTTTGTTAAAAACAAGAAGGCAACACTTTCAATTCGTATCAAACGGAGTACTTACGTGCCTCAGCGACATATTATAGAGAATAGTTTTTTTTATTGATTTGTTGAGTAGGTAGGGGAAGATTTGCGTAACTAGTCACCTAACAACTTGAGATTGAAGGGGTCGGGAAATATATTTGAGCACTATAAAACTTTCCTTTTCTTTCGCCTGGGTTTTCTAGGCCTCATTAGTTTAGAGAGCTGTAGATTAGAGGACGACTACGAGTATGAAATTTAACTTTAAGTTTTTTCGCGTATTTTCAAAAAATAGACTCCCCCTAAAGCTTCATTTTACTATTCTTTTCAAGAAAAGTTAGCACTTATCTAAATTAAAGAAGGTTAAGCCCTCTCCCGATTACTAAATTATAAAATTTCTCACAGTTGATAACTCGTTTCCGCCATTACGACATCCGCTCTAAAACTTGAGCAGATTGACGACAGCTATCACGTTTTCCCGCCAAAATGACACTGGTTCACGTGCGTACACTACTCAAGCTTGGTTTTCACTAGCGCATAAGCATAAGCACAAGAAAAACGGACAATTTCGTTCTTCTTGTGTTTGTGCTTATGTCGTGGCTTTCACTAGTGAAAACTGGGTCGACATAGGCACAAGCATAACCACAAGACCGTGGACCAATCATAGGCCACTTTGACCCAGACCTCAAGCGAACATATCAAAAGCAACATGGCGGATTAAGCGTCCGCCATCTTGTTTATCATCGGGTGGGGGAGAGCTGGTATCGAGAATTGAGTCAAATATGCCATTCTGCGCGTGCGTCTGTCCTTATGCTTAAGCTTGTGCGCTAGTGAAAACCAGGCTAGTCGTAGTCATTCTCGTGCTCGAATCTAAAGCTCTGTATTAGTTTACATGGTCAATTCTACAATACGTCACCTGCGTCACCTGTGAGGTCCTCAAACATTACTTACAGTAACTTGGCAATGACTTCCAATTTTGTATGTTTTAGGTTCGAGAAGAGTCTCTTCAACAACAGGTTAACCAACTTCAAGTGGATTTAAGACGTGCTAAGGAAAAGTTTTCACCAGAAATGAAACATTTTGATTCCCTGGAAACTAAAATAGCTGCTATGGAACAAAGACATTCGCAGAGAGAAGTAGACTTGCAACGAATTATCGAGAAAACACATTTAACAGCAAAGATCGAGAAGGAAGAAACGGAGGCAAAATGGAGACAAGTTGTGAGACAGAAAAATCGGGAGATTGAAAAATTTCGTTATGAACTTGACGCCATCCTGGAAATACTGAGCGAGCTTAAACGTCAAGGAGTAGTAATACCTTTACGAAATGAAGAGGGATATGTTCCTTGACAGAAAACCTCTCAGAAACCCTTAGGAATGTTATTTGAATATGAAAAAAAGACAGTCGTTTTGGGGTAACGGGACAAGCTTAAATTAACTCATCGTCACGATCGATTTTCGAGTGTGAACGTGAATATAAAACCCTACAGAAAACATATGTCAACCAACCTCGAAGTAAATCTTATCATGCTTACAAGGACGGGACAATCCAAAGGAGGGTTTGGGATCTGTACCGAAAACGGAAAGATGAACTCACGGTTCATAAGTGTTGATAACACAGGAAAACTAGCGATTTTTGGTACATCTTATAAATCTACGAGGGCCCGAATCTAGACGAAGAAGAATGTGCCTCTTGCCAGCAATTTATTATTTTGCTTTTTCATTTTCAGTTTTCTGTCTTTGGGTACGTTTAGCTTCTGTTGATTTCAGTTCAGTTCATCGAGAAAGTATCTGTCTGCGGGTGGACGCAAGGTCTTGCGAGTAGGTCTCTGTTCATTCCTTTTCCAAGAGCCTCGCGGCGTTTATCTTTATGCGAGGAACCCCTCGTTTCCCTAACTAAGTGACGCAAAAAGAAATGCCTTCGCCGCGAAACTGCTATCAATTTCTTTGCTTTGATATGTCATGCTTTCTTCACTGAAATAGCTTTCGGAAACAACTGTTGTCTAACTTAGGGCATTTTGGTGCAGCACAAACCCGCTCCCTCCTTTGTGGCATGGGTTCGAAACCCAGGGCGACGCCACGTAAGGGTCGGTTTCAGCGGGGGCTTGTAACGGCCTCTGATCTTGCCGCTTTTCGGTTTTCCATGATCGCCGATCGCGCCAGTTAAGAAATCTGTCAATCATTCGAGAACTGTAGCGAGTATGCGCGAAACGGGCTGGAAACAACACATTCTCGTCCCCAGAGCCCGTCGTTTCTTGGTCACGTGGTAGGGAAACGAGGGGCTCTGGAAGCAGCCGTTACCGGATGTCAGAAAATTTCTGACATCCGGTCGCGCATGTGCAGAAGTTACAAATAACACTGCTCATGCTCGTAACGGATTTTTGTCCTCACCGCTCCACTAGGGGAAAAATTAAACTTCCTGAGCTCTCTCCAGAGAGTGGCTTCTTTGGGATGTTTTGAAAATCTTTGGACTTGGAGTCACTGATAATTTGGAGAATTTGAAGAAGACAGTAACAGAAACCGGCTGAACACACTGTTCGTTTGCAGAACTGAGACAATTAATCGGCAGACTATCGTCAGAGTTATGCGAGTTTTTTTTTTTCAATCCGTTTGGCGAACAACACTGGGGAAGCAATATCGCGAAGATCGATATAATGCGGGAAAAAGTCAATCTCAAGAAAAGGTATCTTGTTCCATGTCGTGCAACTGCTATCTTACTTCAAAACGCTTTTTTAAACGAAACCATGCATGTGTTGTGTTAGGAGAGTAAAATATATATTTCATTTCACTCGAGCTGGTTGTGTTTTCCTATGCTTATTTCCTCTTGTGGTGTCGCATGTCGTGGTTTTCATTTTGCCCATGAGCTTTTGTGTACAACACGTGTTAGACAACCGAAGGATTTACGTCGAAACAAATCAATAATATATGGATTTCGCCAGGGCTAAAAGCGAAGCTCCTACTAACTCAAATTTATCATTTAAATGAAACAATTGTAAACTTGTATTCCACAAATCAGTTAACTTTAGAGCACACTCATGTGACTTTTGACGGAAAGGCTAAGTAATTTTAGAGAAAAATAATTTCAAACAGTCCAAGCTAAGAGTGAAATTAATCTACATCGACTTGATAGCCATAATGGTTCTTGATCACAGTACATTAGGAAAACAAATCAGGCCGAATTTTTTGCGTTCGATAAGTTTACTTTACAAAATCTTGCCAACATGTCTGGGGACGTGTAAACCAACATTTTATATACTTTTTATACATCACATCTGAGGTGAAATGGTACCATGAGGCGCTGTTTTTATCATACTGACCTCTGACAGAAGGCAGTATTTCACAATTTTGCAATACAAATTGCACTCATTCAAAATTCAGGACGACCGAAGCACGCGTTAGCGAAACCGTTAAAAAAAATTCCAAAATTACCTATACGGCGAGCCGGTTCTCACTTTTGACAAGCGCCAAAGTAGACTGTTTAAATTAAGATTAACACATACGCTTCAACATAATGCCTTTATAATGTGTAATCTTCAAAAGCGTTTGATACGCGCAGCATTTTGACTACTCCTGCAAGCTATGTTCATGAGCGACTGAAAACAAACGGCACAACAGCGATGAAAATTGCAAAAGAGACTACTAACAATCAATGAAAGGAAAATAATTCGGTGAAACATATACAGAGACAACAATTTTCATTCACGAAGACAAGTATTTAAGTGTCTCTGAAAATCCTTGTTTATGTTTTAAGTCGGCTTCCCGGTGTTTGCGTTTTTCAAAGATGAACTCGAGGCAAGAAAATCGCTCAAAGCTTTCTTCTACAGCCAGAATTATAACTAAATATTCTTTGGAACGTTTTCTTTCTATTTGCGGTGAGAAAATGTCTGAAGGCTTTTTAAAGTTCTATAAGCTTATAATCAAACCTGATACTCGGTCAGATCACTGTCTCAAATCTTACAAAAGTGCATAAACGAAATAGCCCCATAAACTACACTCGACTTCATTGAATTAGATATAAAAAACAAACATCAAATAAAATAATTTCTCAGGCTTACCATTCGAGATGCACTGAAAACTATCAAGTAAGGCCAAAGTCGCTTCAGGCTTTTCAACCCTCTTACGCATCAAGCAAGGTGAAAAACGAAAACGATGCTATCCGAAATCAGATTTCCGACTTTGACAGGGGACGTATTTCTCGACCAAAAACCCGATAAACAACCTAGCCATGAATAACAGAAGACTCTTGATAGCAGCTGAATTTCATTTTGTACAATGTTCAGTGGAAAAAGACAGTTAAAAACATCACAAATTGTCAAAACTCTGTCAGCTTCAGCTGTCAAAGTAAACAAGATTCCGCATGAACTCACCTGTCAAATTTTGACCAATCAGAGCATAAAAATTGGACGTAGAGCGTGACCAACGCGTGACCTTGGTGAGAAAAGTCAAAAACAACTGGCATGTCTTCCCTGCCTGTAAAAACTGGCTGAATTTTAGCTTCCGAGGTCAGTTTGAAATCAATATTTTAATTGTGCGGCACATATAAAACACAACATATTTCATATGAATTGAAAAAATTAAACTTGAGCCTGCAATCCGAGGTCAGAACTAGTAACTTGTCAGCGGATAACTTCAAACAAATGCTCGACCTCGATGGGTCGACACCTGAGCCCACGATACGGTCAGGTGATACTGGTCAGCGAGACCCTGTTTTGACAGTTGTCAATTGATAACAACATTGATGTGCAATATGTGTGCAATATGTGTGCAATATCAGTCTTCCTGTGCTCGGTGTGCTCCCAAACTAGCTAGAAAGTGTGGGATTGAACATTGGTTTTCCTGTGGTGCGGACGGACGGGCAGCGGGCGGGCAGTGTGCGGTCACGTGATTACCAAATTTTCTGGGATGGGTAGATTTACTTACCCATGGTGCTCCGCAGGCGCGCTTCGCGTGCCAGAGCTCCGCTATTAATCATTTTACCAACCCAGGGTAAAAAACCCGGTAAAAAACTTATATTGCATGGTTTGTCCAGGAGAAGTGACAGTCTAATACACTTCCATGGACTGGTTCCATGGGCTTCCATGCATGGCAACTTTATACAGTACTGAGTGAATCAAATTCCAGTTCAGAACTTGAACCCAGTTTCCTAACCCTAATCATAAAACTTCTGGGTCATTTGGTGTTTATGGGAGCCATTCAGTGTTCTGCTAAAAGGGTTTATCCTCCATAAAGATTTCAGGTATCATCTCCTAACTAAAAATCATCATCAGACAGTACCTCAAAAAGAGAATTTTTAATAATTTTGCGGTCAGACTCAGAAAATCATCAATACCTGAAAAACGTTGTTTGTGTAATACTTCACCTAACCTGAAGATC
>BOPM01000752.1:30621-40851 GCA_022179025.1 Porites australiensis
CTGCATCTCATGTTTGATATATTACTTATAACATGAGGCCTCCAACTAGGAAAACGTTTTAACCAGAACTGAATCATTGACCAGTGGAAGCAAGATTCAATTTGGCTCATCAGTATTTGTCAATAACCAAGTAAACTAAGATGCCCTATGCTTCAGTAAGCCAATGCTGTGTGCAAAGCTCAAGGAGGGGAGGAGGGCAGGTGTGGTTAGGATTGGAGAGTAAACTATGATATTACTGTTGATCAAGCTATAATATTATCCACCCTACCAAAGGTGACATACTGCAAAATCCAGTTGTTATCATCAACAACCCTTTACCCCAGCATGATGCAAAATAGACTTCTCTAGGTTGTTGTTCCTTTATCATTTTATTTATTAACAACTCACTTGTCCCTGACATCGTCAAAAAATCTAGACCAGTTTTCACATAATGTATGCCTAATATAAACAGTCAAGTTTTCTTGTATTTTAGAATTCTTAAACCAAAAAGGTTGAGAACATTGTGCTACCTTATGTAGTGATCAGATAACATAATTATTTATCAAGAAAAATTGTGCAAAAGCTGCTTCTTTGTTAACTTTTCATCAGTTATAAATAATCCCAGAACCCCTTGTTTATCTTTGTCTAAATGCCACGCGACTGGAAGCCAAGCAGGGACTGTTAGGATGAGAATATCTTCTTGCAAAACATTTGTAACAAGTCGGCCACATAGCCTTTCCTTTCACAGCCCAATTCTTACTGTTAAAATAAAATTAAAAGAAAGCCTCCGAATTATCTAAGCATGAATTAAGCATTAATTAAGTGGAAGAAAACGTGGATTGGAAAGAGTACTTGCTCTATAATCTTTAGTATCTTTACACAATTAAAAAATTGCCCTTTGCATGCAGCCCAAAATGATTCATAAGCAATTCAGTTCTGGCTTTGTGCATTGCCAGCAGTGGTCTAATGAAATAAAGGCATACAACAAAATATTATCTTGACCTTAGTATAGCAAAGGAGATGTTCTTTCAGCCGAGAATACGATAAATTAAAAGCACACTGCAATAAACTTAACGTACATATCATTTCTCTAATGTAGTCGGAGCTTAGATTTCCTTTCCTACTGTAGCTCCGACGAATATTCAGAGGAATTAGAAAAACTGATCAGGCTAATTAATAACGCCATACAAGTACAGTATCAATCGCTTCATTTTTAACGAGCAAGGACAACAGGAAGAGCTAACTAACCATTACTCCTCCTTTCAATTTCCCAGGAGATGCGACGGGTCGAGACAGGGGCAAAGTTTAGCGCACAACGAAGGCAATACTTTCTTTGTCAAGGCTCGTTATCTTCGTAGAAACTTCTCAAACTTTACCAGCAATTCTCTTCTTCACAGCTATTGCATATAAACAGAACAGGATTGTCGCAATCACCGAAACTCAGACACAGATTTTATGTTTGCAGGTCGAGAGGGCACGAAGTAAAATGTTATGCGCAGTCGATTATATTTTTAATTTACTTTGCGCATTCAATTGCCTTCAGCCAATGAAAAAAATCGTATTTTCGGTTGCGTCCAGAGCCACTGGTCGGTTACAAATTAAGCCGAGTGGCTCTGGGGACGAGAATGGAAACAACACAACAGCAGCGATTCGACAGTTTGAAGTGAATTCGCTTTTGGTCCTGTTGGTCATTGCTTTCTTTGCTGTAACCGATTTTTCCGCAGTAATGTTATTGCGTTTGTCAGTACATGCGGTTTACTACGCTAAGAAAGAGACCAGTGAACAGTCATTGTACATGTTCCTCGATGCCCGACCTTTTAGCTCACTACGTGCTTTCAAGCGGGTGAGGACAAAACATGGACCAGGGGTCCATGGACCCCCTCTTTGGACCGGGTCCATGGACCCCCTGTCATGGACCAGGTCCATGGACAGTTTTTTTTTTATTTTTATAAGAAGGTTTTGAACAAAATCCATGTACCCTCAAAAACAGAAATAGTGCCAAAAAAAGATTTGACGAGACGCTGTCGACCAATGTTCACAATTGATCACAAATATTTAGTTGTGCTTACATGACGTACACTCTAGTTGCACATGTGCAGTCACAAGACTGTTAAATTAAGCAAATTCAAAAGTTATCACCAAGAGAGGAATTACGCGCTCTAGTACAAAGACTCGCATCACCCTTAGAAAAACAAGCTGGAGTTAAGAATTCATTGCTTTTAGAGAAATCATGACTGAGTCACATGGCACTTCTCCATAGTTGATGCAGCTTCAGTTTAAGCTACAATCCATGCCACTTCTTCTTCTTCGAGATCTGGATCTGTAAATCACTATCCGTGAGAATTTATAATCGTCCTGCTAAAAGGGCTAAGGGGCTGGGCCCAGCGTGACGAGACATTGCAGGAAAAAGTGACATTCATGGACAAAAAGAAAGTGGCTCAGAATTATTCAGATCCAGGATGCACTTTGGAGAAATTAAACAACCTAAAACCCTTTTAATCAGCCGCAATGAACAGCTTTACATTTTAAAAGAGGTAGAAAATCAATATGTGTGTCACAACCTCTTGGTATGAAATAAGCGGCAAAAATTCACATTTGCTCAGTCTAAAGGTTTTCCTCCGAAGCATAATCTACCCATCAGAGAAAACAATATTATTCATTGGAACACGCAGCATTTTGGCATGGGGTACCGACCCCCCCCCCCCTTTTTTTACACTATGTAAGCACAACTAAACATAACTGATCTATCGACCATTGTTTGTTGTTGTTGTTGTTTTTAACCTTATTTTTGTACTATTTCTGTTTTTCTTCATTTCTCATTGTTAAAAAAACTGTCCATGGACCCGGTCCATGACAGGGGGTCCATGGACCCGGTCTATGACAGGGGGTCCATGGACCCGGTCCATGAAAGTGGTCCATGGACCCGGTCCAAAGTGGGGGTCCATGGACCCCTGGTCCATGTTTTGTCCTCACCCCTTTCAAGCTGTGTTTCTGTTTAGAAGACCTACAAGACTAGAAGAAGGGCCAATCCTCCAATACGTATGTAGAAGAGTTTATATTTTCAAGTGAAAGGCCGAAAATTAATCCTTCCTCATATTAAAAAAAAGCGCGGTGGCCGTGGTCAAGTAGAAGAGTTGTCAGAGTTGTTTACGGTTTTATTACACCTTTAAGACGAAAAGAAATGATGATTGAGATTCTTAGTTCTTCATCCTTGATTGTGAACTTATCCTGGCAGAGTTGCGTTGGATGATTGAGTGGCCTATGGTCAAATCTCGTAGTTCAGTCATGTATGTTGTTATGTACTAGAAGGTAAATAAATTTTGCCAAGAGATCATTCACTCTTGATATGCGTAAGTTCTTATCTTCGTGTGATTTAATTTAAACTTTACCGTAGTTTCTAATAAATGAATATAGGCAAATGAAAGGGTAATTATTTTGTGTGTTTGGAATTCTCTTTTCATGAAAGCAGTTACTGCACTGCCTTCAGTTTGAGGCCTCATTCAATTGTGTTTTGTTTTGTTTCAAACAAAGGGGGAGAAATTATAAATATTTTGTTCTAAAAACTACACCACCCACTGGAACAAGAGTATGGTTTAAAAAAGATTAGCTAAGGTCAGAAAATAAATGTTCAAGTTTGCATGTTTTGACAACAGTTGATAAGGACTACATCTGGCTGAATATGCTTCAAAGGGAATTTAGAAAATTAAAAAAATGACGACGTTTCTATTTTTGCCTTTCCTTTGGGCACTGTCATCAGTTTTTGCCATATAGTTGCATGTAATGTTCTACACCTTTGGACATCAACCTGCCAGGTTAGTTTGTGTCTGTGTAAAAATGCAGTTTACTGTTAATGAAATCAAAGTAAACCCTCTCAACTTAAAAATTGCCTTGTACTAGTGGATATTGAAAACACCATAGGATGCCTTGGAAAAAAAAATGTAAAATGATTATTAAGACAATATTATTTGCAGTCAGTAATAACGGTTGGAAACTTGTGTTGAGGCTGGCAAAAATATTTTTCAGAGACCATAAACCTTCACTGACTTTGTTGTCGCAACAAGTGGTAAAAGGGAATTAAAACGTGAGATCACCTCCCTAGGACACATTGTGCATTTCCCTACCCTTTTTAAGCCAAGAGACCTCATTTTTTAATCCTGATTCATTTCCTTTAGCATACAGAATTAAGGTAGCTTTTAAACTTAGAAACATGGCAAAACTTGGGGGGGAAATGGTGGTACCAGTAGACTGTACTCTATATACCGCTTCTTCTTCAACCTTCACAACCCAAACAGACACCTTGTTCAAACCTCTAAAGGGTGAAATCAGCAGCACATACCCATGTAGGCCAAATAAGCCAAGGGTAGTATCATAGAAAGAACTGCTGAGGGAATAGGGCTCAAGCCCGACAATAACTTCTTTTGGTGCTTGATAAAAAATCAATTTTACCTTGTATAATTTAGTTGTAAGTCAGATTCATAACTTACACAAACAATAAACTTAAGTTGTATATTTTTCAAACCTCTTCTGATTCTCTTTATAAACTTTGCAAAACATTCAGTTTTCTTTTTTCTGCTTCTTGTACTTCAGTCCTTCGAGGGATTTTCTCAACGCATACTCTTTCCTGATGTACTCACTCTTATTAGCAACTGAATTAGCCTCTTGTTCTTACACTAAACCACTATAATCATTTGAAGTATAATTAATAACTAAAGGGTAATTTTTGTACTAACAATTTCAAGGAAATAGTTGAAACCGAAGTCACTATCTAATACAAAACTACTAAATACGTTATTGCTGTTGGAAATTTATTGATTGTCACTCCAATGACATTCCAGTGAAGGTTTTGAAGGTTCAGTAAACCCCTCCCTTCTGACATTAAAACTAGCATATATTAACAGACCCAGTATATGTGAAGCAAAGTGATTGGATCATTTACCCTGGTTTTTACTAAATTGGCCCTGTATTCTGTATTTAAGCCCATAAATATTTGTTGTGCCTCCCGGTGTACACAAACAAACTTACGAACAGCGAAGTACAAAATCAGTGGTTTAATGAACATTCACATATGACTGTTGCAAGAGTCATACCAATATCTTGTGCTCGTAGCATATGTTTAAGATGAGGAAGAGAGTCTTAATACCACTGTAACTGGGAAAAATGTAAGAGATGGAGCAAGATGGTCGCTCGAAAATTCACGAAGCTTAGAAATAACTGAACTTGCCGAGATCCCGAATCACAATAAGTGAAGTCACCCATGAACTGTTCATACATCACGCCTCCTGATGTCCAAAAGGTCCATTGAAAAAGTTCACAGAAACCTTTTCTTGATACAGTGAAACCTGTATTAAGCGGACACCCTCGGGGAATGCTGTAGTGTCTGCTTAATACAGGGTGTCCGCCTAATACAAGTTTCGATATATAACGTCATATGAGGTGTCAAATGCCATTCAAATGAACAGTGGAAGCGTTTATAATACTCCCAGAGACTATGACGGTAGACGTGTACATTAATTTCTTTATCAAAGTGAACCAATTGATCATAGTACCATAAACATGGATTGCAACTCACATTTGAAGAAATCAGATGAGTGAAACAAGCTCTATACAAACAAAACGAAATAGAAAACAATCCTGTACTGTGAAACTAATCAAATAAGTTCGTCAAGTCACATTTTTTAATGTAAAAATCGAAAAATTTGTGGGTGTCAATTCGGGGCAATCTTTCTCATTTCCGGGGTCTGGCATGTTGGGTGGTGGAATTTAATTACAAGTGTCCGTTTAATACAGGTTAGCAACAATAGAAATGGCCCTTTTTAGGTACTTTTTAGGTGTCCGCGTCCGCGTAATAGAGGTGTCCGCTTAATAAAGGTTTCATTAAAAGTAAATAAGGAAAATAAATTTGGGGACTTCGGCTACTGTCCGCTTAATAGAGGGTGTCCGCTTAATACGGTGTCCGCTTAATACAGGTTTCACTGTATTTGTACGCGGGAAAACTGAAAACCGAGCAAAAACTTATCGTCCTTCCATGTCTGCATTCTCCGCCATATTTGTTTTCAAGCAAAATTTGTACTCAGTCGCACTCGGCCGAATTTCTTAACTGGGGCGATCATGTAAACTCGGTTCCAGACCTCGCTGCCAGCTTCGGTTTGTTATTGGTTCTTGCCTGAGAGATTAAGCTCCGGGAACTTCGCTTTTCCCTTCTCAAACCGACATTTGATTAGGAATATGGTAGAAGTTATTTATTTATTTGCTCGAGCAAATTTTCTTGTCTAGGAACAAACTTGTCAGAGAAAACTAGCTCGTGTACCAGGAGGCTAAAGTTTACTCGTCAGTAAGCATTTCTAAAACTTCAATTACATGTAACTCTCGTCACCGTCAAACCTTACAATGTTTTCTTCGCATCAAAGATAACCTGAAATCAGGCTCAATTTTCGTTTCGCTTTGTAAATAACATTCCCGCCGGCAAGGCGAAACGAAAAGAGAGCCTGATACAAACCTTCTACGAAACGTCTGCCGCCCACTTTTTTTTGATTGATTGACATTTGCTGAATCAGCCAATCAAAATTACTTCCGTTGCTTGTTTTTTTAGTATGCAAATTTTCCATAAGTGGGAAAAATGCAGACTCGCTGACTTAAAAAATAGCTTTTCTCTTTTAATTTTTTCAACTAAAAATAAAACAGTCAGCACAATCACATTTAACTGCTTGCGAGATTAAAGGAGATCTCGAAGGTTATTCCACTGGCGTAGAAGGTAAGCAGTTTTCGAAAAGACGGCGACAACAGATGTTCTAGTTTTATAAATGTTTTGGCTAGGCGCGCTCGAATTTAAAATACCGAAATTTCTTTTTTCCTGTTGCCTTTATATATTCCTGGGCAGTTTTCCCTGATTTTCAGTACATAAATCTTTCAAAGTCTTGGAGAAATATATCGCGAACTTTTTAAAAGGATATGTAAATTATCTCAGAATAAAGCAACGAGTGCTCAAGTGCTTTTAATTTAGCTGATTTAGTCCCGTACTTGCAATTTGCGAATTTACTAGAGAAACAAACGTCTGAAAAAATATGTTTCGTTATAAATCCATGTTAAAAAGCATTATCACTTTGGAAAGCTATCGGCAAAAAGAAAAACCATATTACAAACACACTTTGTAGTTCTCCTTTAATTAGCTGTGTTGTTGTGTTACTGCAGGTCTGAAAAGCTCGCTAAATTTTATTTTATGTGTCGAAATTAACAAACAGCAAACAGCCAACGAGCGAGGACACCAGTTTCCCTGGTTTATTTTATACAAAAAGCGAAGGCAAACAATAAGTCTGTTACCTTAAGAGTAGCGCCACTAGCTTTTCTGATAATGCGAACAAAAATTCCTTGAACAGCGATCATGCGATGTCTTTGGTCTAATACTTCACAGTTGGCGCTATTGAGGTTTCTTTCGCAATGAGCCTCCGCTTGCGTACCCCGTTCAGAAAAGTCATTCCCGGCTAAACTTTCAAATAAAACCACTTTTAAGATGGACAGTATTTTGATCTGCACTCGTTTGTTGGTAAATCAAAAAGCACCTTGATAGCGGTCAACAACTTGCAGAGGGATTCAACTCCGCGATACACTCACATTAGTTCCGTTAATAAAGCAAATTCAGAGAAGACATGAACTACCATATAAATTTTCTCAATTCCCACAGGTACTCATTAAGGCATATTTTCCTAACATAAGACCATCAAACAGTAAAAAAAGACAGCAAATTGTTGACAGCCAATCAGATCTTGTGGCATTGTTCTAACAGCCAATCAGCGTTATAGCCAAAATCTGGCCGTAACGAGCACAAACGTGAGAGAGTTTGTATCAGGCCCAATTTTAGCGCTGGCCGTTAGAGAGAATGTATGAGGACCGCTAAAATTGGGCCTGATCTCAGGTTACATCAAAGACCAAAACAAGCCGGTCTATTTGAAATTTATTTTTTATTAATAAAAATCCAAGGAAAAATTAAATCGTTGCGAAAAAAAAGGAAATTGACTCCATGGCAAAAAAATGTGGTGAAAGCGACTCTTTGCTTTCTGCATCGCAAAACTCTAGGTTCTGGGAAACTTGCACTTAACCACGTCACGGCAGTATATTAACGCAACTAACCTGGATGAAACTGATTCAGCGTATGAATCTTAACTTAAATGGAGGTGGATAGTCTTGTCCATCACTCTACGCAGCTAATCATTGTTCTTCTAGATCTCAAAGTGACCAACTGCCATTTTTAATACAAACAGTCCTCAGATCTGATTTGGTAATTAAAGAAACGTAACTATTTGTAATAAAAGAAGTCGAGGAATACAGACTTTTACACGAGACCCAGATAAGGGGTGATTGGCACTTTAAGCTTTCCGTAGGCTATCGGAGCTCGGTCAACGCAGTCCTTCCTTTAAGCCCTATCTTTATCATGTTCACAACGTTTGAATAACCAAAAGAGTTGGAATAATTGCGAAAACGTACCGGAAAAGATGTGAAGTCAATTTCATGGGCGTCACAGTTATTGGATCGTGAGGTCACTGAAATCCCCTCTCCTCCGCCGAGGTTCGACGAGGTGTTATTGGACTGCGTAGGAGTTTCCTGTCTATTTCACAGATTAAGTAAAATCACTCTAACATCTTTTTTTCATTTAATTTAATTGCAGTTGTTATTTAATATAGAGTGTTTTCACTCACGTGGCCATCATCTATGCAAATGTTTGGCAATAAAAGAAATGTTTACACAAGGAAAGAGTTCGACTCCCACAGGATTTGTTTGGAACACCAACATGGCCGCCTTAACGTCATGTGAAAACGCTCTAAAGTAGTTCCGATCGATTAAATTTTTTTTCAGAACACCAGTACGGGTCATAAGGGAAACCAGATGACTTTTAAGACATTCAAAAAAGTTACTTATAGAAGGAAATAATCCTGTTAAAATCTCAGTGAATAATCGACGTTGCAATTCACAAAACTGTATTAGTGGGAAAAATTTTATGCTGAAATAAAAGTTGTCGCCCTTATTACAGAGTTTCTTTGGTGATCCCCATTGCGTCTTCTAAGGGGGCAGTCTGGTTGTTGTTTTTGGAGGGAAAAGTAGGGTTGAATTTAGAATAAAAGGAATAAGGGTAGAAAAAGTTATACACATAAACCAGTTGGCCCGCTTTTTAAAATAAGAAAATCATCCAAACATTTTTTGAAACGATCACACCGATCCTATTGTGCAATTTTTTGATTGAATGAAATCTTGCATTGGCTAGTGTTAGCGCCAGGAATCTCATGCCTATTGTATTTTCGCCGCGTTTGTTATTTTCGAGGTCTCGCGCCCTAATTCCCTTCCCCTTTCCTTTCGAACGCCTACCACGCAGGCTAGCCACAAGGGAGACACACGAGCGCGCTAACTCGTCCCCAATGTCTTCTCATTTTCCAGTATAGCGGCTACGAAAACGAAAAGACTCTGGGGAAGAGGTTGACAAGCGCGCGGAAATGGGTTTAAGTCTTGCGCACGTGTTTCGTTTTACCTGTTTTACCCGCTAATTCCCTCAAATACCGTAAAACTCCGAAAATAAGGCCCTCCATGTATAAGCCCCTCCATGGCCTAAGCCCCCCAAACTCGTAACGGAAAAAACACTCCGTTAAATCGCCCCTCCAAATTAAAGCCCCCGAGGGCTTGTACTTGGAAATTGTCCTCAAATACAAAATACAAAGCAAAAACGGTACATTAACACATAATTTTTTTATTTGCCAAAGAACTATTACTTGTGCCAATTGATTGTAGTAAAAAGTGTCGCTGTTTGCGTAGTTCACTCTTGTCTTGGATTTCCCGTTCTATATAGACAAAATACTCGCACGGCTGAGTTTTAGTAAGATCTACGTCCTCACGGCGAGTTTCAGTAAAAACCTCGTGCAAATTACAGACATAGATTTCCTTCTAACAGTAAGTTAGCCCAATCGATTTTGTCAATTTTGAGACGCAAATTTCCGTCCATATATAAGCCCCTCCGAATAAAGGCCCTTCCAAAACTAAGCCCCTTAAAAAGGGCCTTTGAAAAATATAAGCCCCGGGGCTTATTTTCGGAATTTTACTCTATCTCTGACAAAAACTGAACAAGCTCACTTTCTCTTACTCTAAATTATTCGAAGGCTGACTTTCTCTTATTCTGTCTTAAATGCGGACGAAGCATAGGAGTTCACATGAAAAATAATGCACCTATCAATGTAAACCCCGTGGGGGGGGGGGGGGAGTGCGGGCAAGGGA
>BOPM01000752.1:48376-58860 GCA_022179025.1 Porites australiensis
ACATTTCAACCTGTCTGTTTTGGCCAATAAAACGTCGTCGGTTAGTCTCTGTCGTGAAATTGACAACGTTTTTGGCGCCGTACGAACATGTTTTGATCACGTGCTGTCCAAGTTTTCAGGTTTTTCATGGGAGCGTATTCTATTTTTATAGTCTGCATGTGTCAATATGGTGATGCAAATTCAAGTTCAAATTGGAGATGCTAGAGGAGTCTTTTCTTGTGTGTGAATCCGCCTGGGAGTGTTGAGGATTTTAAAAAAATACATTTTGCGTGAGATTCCGAAGACACGTTTATGGATTTTGGTTCACTTTACGAAAACGATAAAGAAGAATATGTAGTGTTGAATGAAGTTCGCATGGCAGACATTCGCCTCGCTTCGCTAGTTTACGTTAGCACGTATTGCGTGCCTATTGCACTTTTGCGTCAAAACAAGCCGTTTCCAAATGATTATGATGCTCGACCCACCAGATTATCTCTGGTGGTTATCTGTCCGTGATTTTATCAATATCACTCTTGCAAATAAATCACTGAGCAGTATGAATTTGCTTTCTTTACAGCCCAGTTCAGGTAGTTTTTAGACCACCACAAGAAGACACATCTAGGCAAGTAACTGTTGAATCACCCCCGCCTCCTGTATCTACTTCAACGGCACAATCTACAGCAGAGGGGCTTTGTCAGAGAGAGGAGAGCTCCAGCGACTCTGAAAATGAAAAGCCAATATGGAGGCCAAAACTAAAGAGGAAGCGAAAAAAGAATCGTCAAGGATGGTGATTACCACTCTTGCGCAGCACTTGATTTCTAAATAAAATATATGAAAAGAATTCCTTATAGAATTTTTCCTTGCGATTCGGCTGGGAATGGTGTAAATCACGACCGGCATAAAGGACGGTCCGTGGGTCATTCGTCCATTTAATTTTCAATTCAAAATTGAAAATTGAAAATCGATGTCAATTTTTGATTTTCCAATTTTTTTCTTCCTGCATAATGGATAAACAGGTTTCATAATTGTTTTACCGTTTTCCCCTGTAAACAAAGATGAGAAAATAAACACACAGCTCTTACTATCTACAATCAATATTAAAACGGTTGTCGAACCATAGACATTTTCGCTATTCGCGGGAAAACCGTTTCCGCAGTCATCTGTCAACTACGCTGACGTGAATTAAGAAAACAAATTAAAAATTGAATGTTGCGATAAATTTTCAATGTTTGTTTTTGAACGAAGAATCGATCAATAGACCTATTCGGCTAACTCAATGTTGTACCCAATTCAAATCTCCCAGGGTTAAGATTCTTTGTGTATTGTATTTGCATTACAATGTGGCATTCACATTTAAATGATATGGAAATTCCTGAAACAAAACGTTTTATTCCCAAAGGGTTTGAATTGGGTACAATATTAATAGGTCTATCGATCACGCTCAAAGTGAAAAAAGTACCAAGAGGGGAGGACCTAAGTGCAGAAGTGCCCAGGAGGAGTGGGGCGGGGGGGAAGGGAGATGGGACTGAAGTGGGGTGGATGGGGAAGGGCTTTGCAATTGTCCGCCATCTTTAATGTCGGATACGTCCTGGGAACGAGCCTTAGGAAAGAAGCAGGAAATACAAGTTTGGAGTGCTGTTTCACTGTTTCAGCCTAAATATGGACGCTGTAAACGTCGATTTCGTGAGAGATCTTGTTGTGACGCACGGAAAAACACATTCACAAGTCAGTTTGTTGCTACAAGAAGCATATTCTGGAAAGAGAGGCTTAAGTTCGCGGTCCGTTAGAAAGTTTTGCCTTAAAAATGGAATACACGCGCAAAATCGGCTGTCAAACGAAGAGCTGGAACACTACACGAAAGAAGTTGTTGCTCGGGTGGGTATTTTTACTTTTCCTGTAAGGTAAAAAATGGATGAATTAAGAAATGTTTTATGAAGTAACATAATGGATGTATGTTATTCGGAGACACGAAGTTGGTACCACACGTAAACCGTGCATCGCCAACCTTCACAATCTTTTCAAGGCTACCGGTCCATAAAGACACCCTGTTCAAGGCGCTAAATGGTTAAATTGTATAACCTGTTTAAGACTCAAGACCCGGATACCACACCCTGTTCAGCGCCACGTCCTTCTAGGCCAAATAAGGGATGCGCCCCTAAGGGGGAAGATGAAATCCTCATTCTATTCCAAATCAACATTGATCACCATTGGCAGACTGATACATATGTAATACATTTAAATTTCACCATCATAGTAGGAGTAAAACCTTCAAGTTTCTTTAGGCAAAGTCTGGAAGTCTCAGCCAAAATGCAATAACTATGACATTGCAAATTGATGACACCAAAAACCATACGCTCTCTGTCAACTCCCTCTTAGCCTGTGTACAGACGTCCCCCCTCTCTCAGAAAAAGAATTGAAATTGGCAACTTGGAGATGTCTCCTAAAGGTGTCCATCTCAAAGACAGTTGAAATATATCATATTATGGTCTTGATGTGTTTTACTCAAGGTTGGACCCACGTGGGGTAGAAAAATGGTGAAAGGATATATGGCCAGTTGTGGTATAACAGCTAGTGACAAGCGCATTGGAAAAGCTTTGTCAATTGACTGTCCTCTGTACCAAGTCCAGAGAAATGCCAACACTGCCAGGCAAACCAATCGCTATCCTTACCATGCTGACTATTTTGGTCACAAATTGCACATGGACCAAAATGAAAAACTGGCAATGTATGGATTAACTGAAGCCAGTGCATGTGATGGCTATAGTGGAAAGATTGTGGCTTTTGCAACAATGCTAGTGAAGAACAATGTTTTGATCCATGAGAATGTTTACAGGTACAGTATTCAACAATTCTTTAAAAATTGCTATTGTTACTATAGGTGATAATAATATTTTAATTATTGCAGCAGTGTTGCCACCTTAACAACAAGCACTTCCAGATAAGAAGTACCAGCAAGGGTATAAAGAGTAAATAAGACAAGCAGCCAAGTAACAGTGATGAATATATCACGAAAACAAGCATAGATCATATCAAAATTTGATTTATGTTTATTTACTCACCTTTGTATGTGTTATTGATGTTTAAATATTACATCCTATATTTGCTTTTCTCTTTGAGGTTCCATCCATTAGGAGACCGACATTAGACCGACCTTCATCATTTGGCCAAAAGGCCATATCTCCAAATTCTTCTTTGAGATATAACGAGTTCGCTTCAACCTAAAACGTAGGATTTTTACATTAAAGAGATGTTCAAAGCTTAAATATTAAGAAATTATATGGTTCGAGGTTGTGGTTACTTACCTGAAAAGCTCGCGAAAGTCGAGCTACATTTATGTCGCCCGAATTCATTCGAATTCGTAGTTCTTTTCCTTCTCGACTTAAATCGAAACTCCTCAGAGATGCCATACTAAATGGACCGACGTAACAGTACAACGAACGAATTCAACAAAGGGAGACCTGACCATCAACAGAGAGAAGATTCGTACAAAAGCGCACGAAAAACCATGGGTGTTGTGAAAGTAATAAGACACAGGGGGGAGCCCAAAGTCAAATATTTATTTTAGTCAAAAATGTGCATTATTCTAAAAAACGTAAGCTTAAGTACGATTTCTCTACTTTCAACAAAGGAGGTTGGGAATTTCTTAGTTTTGATGTTACAGCGGCGGTTCAACAAAGAGAGAACTCAACCCTGACCCCCGTCCCCATAGTGTTCTATTTGCAATTCAAGATGGCGTCTTTGTTTTCAACTGACTCGGGTCGGGTAGCATGTAGCTTGGACAAGTACAAGGCCCCTACTCCCCCACCTCAGTCACCTTTTTTGGAGGCAATTCTTTTGAGCAGAATAGCCTTTTTTTCGAGCAGAATGTGTAAAGGCCTAACTATCTGCCCCTGGGTCTCCGAGGATGATTCAACAGCGGGAGTGTGCTACATATTCCCATTTGAGCACGCTAATGACGTCAATAAACTATTTACAGCTATAAGTTCACCCTTGTATTAACCATAACTACAACAAAATTCTCAAATCTGATAGGCTATCAACTTATGTGAAACCTCACTAATGCGTAAAAACCGGAAGATGCAATTAGCCGATGGAACAAAGCGAGGGACGTCACGCTGTTTAGATGTGGGAAGGCCGTGGCAGCGTTCCTTAAGGAAGGTAGCAGTTTCCTCCTCGGCTTCGTCATAGAATCAATTTGAAGGAGGGTTTTCCATTTCTCCTATATAAGAATCAGGAGATTACCTGCAACCAGATACCATTGTAATTCAGAGCATTCCCATGCTTACAGCTTTGGGTTCCTGCTCTGATCCAATGTTTCGACATTTAGCTGCTTAATCGTGAACGCTAAGAAAATTTCGAAGGAATTTAGATATAGAGGTAAGTAACTCTTTTGTGTTTTAACCTGCTTTCCGCTTTTCCTCGAAAGTATAACGCTTCATGTAATTAAACTGAATAAAGTATAACCAGAAGCCCCGGTAAAACCCCCTTTATACCGGAGTGTCTGTTATGAAAGTATTGAATTTGGATTGAACCAAATTTTTTAAAGAAATCTCGCGCATGTTAAAACGACTATTGTCCGGCCCTTGCAACTGTCCGCCGGCCTGGGCTGCTCCTGGCGCTGGTGGTTTTTGAATGGAAACCGATCGAATTCAGCAAAGGCTGTTAATTTCATGAATTTTTTTTTTAAATTTTCCATAAATAAGCATTGTTATAGAAAGGAATTTGACCGTGTGCTGGTCTAATATTGTGCTCCATATAATCATATTTGATGAGCTCTGCTACTCTTAGTGGTGGTGCGCTGTAGTGGTAGCGCTCTTATTGCTAGTCCACTATTACTCTTTTAAACAGATAAAAAAGAAAATACTTTTAAGAAAAAAATGCAGATGTCCTAGCTTGACAAGCTGCTATTTATTTGTGTTCGTGACGAAGACACACCACTTGAAGAGATCAAAGATACTCGCAGTTGCCACAACCGCGGAAGAACTCTCATACATTTATAGCACTGGTAGAGTACTTCATAATGATTCAAGCGGAATCGCACTTTTCATTATATATTATATATTACAAGAGCTTTGATAATCTCCGAAATATATTAAGGAAAAAGAAGCAAGGAATATGTGTATATGTATATGTATATGTTGTTTACCCGTGTAACTTGAATTGGCTGATGTTCACGGAAACAAGTATTCTAATAGATAACATAATACTTTTATTAACCTGAACAGGAACTATATGTACAAAGATACGTCGTATCTTGGTAGTAAGTTGCCACAGATAACTTTTTCAAAGAGAAATAAAAATTTCAGTTTTAGGTTAATGGAACAAAACAAAACAAAACATCCGCTTGTTCCGGGCCATTTAAGTTACAAAGTTTGATAAAGTTCCAATGTTTTAATCCGAGATGAAAGTTTAATATTCCAAGATGCTGTTGATCCCGTTAAAAATTAATTGCAATGTGTTTCCAAGATCTCAAAGTTAACATAGGTTTAATGGTTATCCATGATTCCATGCTATAACCAGTTCACTGAGGTCCGGATCCGTGTCCCATCCAGAAGTCCAATCCATGTCGAAAGCGAGTCGTCGATCGACGAGGACAATATTTCCGCAATTTCACCGTCAATCGTCTAGAGTACGAGTTGAAGCGCGATTTAACCTCCCATCGTCAAGGTTTTTTCGATAAGAAAAGCATATATTTTTTAAAATTGTACGTGCCTCACTACTGATGAACAACACTGGCCTTTTGCATATCTAAACTACCGTACTATTTACAGCTATAAGTTCACCCATGTATTAACCATAACCTATAACAAAATTCTCAAATCTGATTGGCTATCAACCTATGGGAAACCTCATTAATGGGTCAAAACAGGAAGATGCAATTAGCCGATGAACCATAGCGAGGGACATCACAGGTAGCCCTAGCTCGAAATATGAGCATCAGCATTGTTGCGTATTATTCGAAATACAGCGGAAATATAAGGATTTGTATGGGAAAAAAACCTATGGTTTCTGTAACCGTAAAACAGCCATAAATCGGCCCGGCCATAAAGCGACCCGTGGACTACACAGGAGAGAAGTAACACACATTTTACCTAAGGTAAGCTGTTTTTTTTTTTTTTTGAAATCCTTTCATTTTCGTAGGTTACAGAAAAGAGGGTTTTTTCCCGTACAAATCCTTATATTTCCGCTGTATTTCGAATCAGTTACGCAACAATGCTGATGCTAATATTTTGAGCTTGAGCTACCTGTGGGGACATCACGTCGTTTTGATGTAGACAGGTCGTGGCAGCGTCTCCAGTAAGGTAGGTAGCAAATTCCTGTTCGGCTTCGTCATAGAATCAATTTGAAGGAAGGTTGAAGGAATTTAGAAGGAATTGTGCTTGAAAAAGAAGCATCTATAATTATATCTTCCTGCCTTAAATACTCGAGAACAGTGAACGCGCGCCTCTTCAAAGGGTTGATGTTTTGATCTAAGGTCGCTGCCACAAAAAGTTTACAACCTAACTGAATCGATTAACTGCGTATTCCTCTCTATCAAAATGGACTAAAGAACCGTAAATGTTTCGAGAGTTAACAAATAAATAGAAACTAAGTGATCTTAACGTTTTATGAGCTATCTGATTGCATGGTTTGATATCTTGGACTATGACGTTAATATTCACCGCGCTGGGCGGTGAATGACTGTCAATTTGAAGCAAACAATTAAATCCAAAATCGCTCAGTCGTGAACTAAGAAAGGTGTTTTGCCAAAGTTTTAGAGTAAGAACTTTTTGAACAAACAACAATAAATTCCTAGAGGTAAGAACCAAAAGACTTCAAAGTGTTTAAGGAGGGTGATTTTTTCGTGAAGTGGTTTACTTTAACAGACTTTAACGCTCGAAGCATGTCTACACGGACTGCAGAGGAAAAACTGCCGTTTTGTGAACTCGGTATTTCCTCACCGGACGAATTTGCCAAGAAATCCAAGTGAAAATTATGAAGGAAAAAAGGAAAAAAAGAAAATGGAAGCACATATTTTGAAAATTGTACGTGCAACACTACTGATAAACAACACTGACCTTGATCGGATACACCATTGCCAGCACTTGAAAGAAGGCTAAGAAGCACCCAAAACCTTTTTTTAGTAGTGACTTGACAGGAGCACGCCCTGCATTTCTTCTAAGATGTGGTAATAATTTAAACTCTTGCCTATTCCTTTAAAACCGTTGATCTTATAGATTACAAGGATTGAGACTATACCGTAAAGATCTAACTTTTGCATATCTACTATTTACGGCCATAAGTTCACCCATGTATTAACCTTTTAATCATAACTATAACAAAATTATCAAATCTCTTACGTCAATGATTTTATATTGCCAATATACTATCATTAAGTGACGAATAGTCCCTTTTACGTTAAAGTTGTGTCCCTTTACTACAAGCAACAGAACCAAAAGCCGTTTTACCGTTGTTGAGACTCACATCAACATTGTATATAAACCGGCAAGAAAAGTGTATTTTAATAGAAACGTGCGAGCATATATAATCAAGAGCTTGGGCCCACTTCATGTAGCAGTCACGAGGTATAATCCTTCATATATGCGCCATCAAATATAACATTAGTCACAACAACCGTATAGAATGGCATGTGATACGTGAATTATAATGAAAGCGATGCATGACCATAGCCCTGTTTAAACATGGTATCTTTAAACTGTATGCACTAAGTGACTATTTTTCTTTAGTGAGAAACAAATGTTCTCAAGGTCAGGAGCAAGACTGTGAGTAAAGTTGTTTGTTCGTCGGTTCGGTGTTTGTCACATCCTATTCTTTACCGATGATGTCGAACATACCAGTGAAATTTTAGGTTAAAATTTTAGGGTAAATAGTTTCCGATACAACAAGACATTTCAGTATTACAATTTTATCAGGGGGATCAGTTTTTTAGCTAACTAACTGCTCAGGATTTTTTCATTTTTTTAATTTTCTCACGAAAATTAATGTTGATTTCGTTTATTTCTAAGGTCGAAAAATGAACGCCGGGGGCGTAGACGTTGCTCTTCGCACAAGTGACCGTTTTTTTCAACAAAGGAATAAGAAAAACTCTATCTTTGCATAAACCTATCCAGAGCACTTCGGTTTTCTCATAGCTGATATTCAATCCGGAGATAAGAATGCGAAAGTATCAAGTGAATAAAGGGTTCTGGAAAAGGAGAGCTCAGATCCGTCTAGAATCATTGTATCATCGGACTATTGTGAGAGTTTGCACTAAACGTTGGCAAAATTAATGCCACAAATATTTTCATCCTTCCTTACTGCATTGCCCAAGATCTGTGCACATAGAATGAAGAGATAGGGGGAGAGCGGGCACTCCTCTCTCACTCCGCGATTCAAAGAAAAAAAAACCTCCAAGACTAACAATTGTTTTGGATACAACTGACTGCTTATGTTTGTGTAAGATCAGCCTAGTCCCCAGGCGTTCTCGGCTCAGTCAATCCTGGACTCACAATCACCGGGTTATCATTAGATCCCATCGACCTCAGCCCCTTCAAACACCTCATGAAAGTTACACAACGTAGTTTTCCCCTTTACTAATTAGAGTTAAGCACTGCCTTGACAAATTAGGGTTAAGCACTGCCTCTACTGATTAGAGTTAAGCATCGTTTCGAAACTGGTTAGGTTCTTTTTTGGGATTTTTTCATTTCTATCCAGTAAATGGACCATCTAGGTCGTGGGTTCGAATCCTACTGTCTTTCATTGAACTGTTTTTCCTTTCAAATTGAAGAGACTTGCACTTTCATGAACATTTCCAGCTTGAAATATCATCTAAGTGTGATATAAAAGCAGTAAACAGTTCTACCTTGTGTAAATTTCATGACGGAAAAAGAAAGGGGCTACGACCTATAGGATCTAAGGGACCTGTCATTTATTAGAGGGGGGGAGGACTGGTGGAAATGGGGGGAGGGTCATTAAATTTTATGTAGCCAAAAAGGGGAGGGTCACCACAAATTTAAGCTGGGCTTTGGGGAGAACCATACCATTTTTAGCAAACATTGCTGTTCACTTAAAATAAAAATAAATAAACAAATAAAATATATTTTTTAACAAACAGGTCCCTTGCACAGTAAGCATTTTAAACTTTAATAATGATCATCCTGAACAACCCAACAACCCTCCATGTGTGTCAACTGTTGCACAAAAGCGGTCTTTACATATCAAACGAAACATTTTATATCTAAACGTTCTTGAAGATTTTCTGTGAGAACCAACCAATCGATACATATTAAATGTTGAAACAGTATAAATTAATCCAGCTCACATTGAACCCCTCAGTGGAGCAACACAATATTTAAGGTTTAGTCACCACACTCCTCATTCTCTGTCAAGCTGTCACTATCTTCCCCAGAGAGACTTTCATCTGTATCCAGTTCTTCCTTACTTTCTTCCATAAAACGATCTAGATAGTCTTGTGCTGTTGTAATGGCTCTCTCTGTCAAGTGACCATTCTTTGCCATTTTTGTCAGCTACCTGACCTGTCTAACTGAAAGGCGTGCAAGAGATTCTACATTCACATTGTCAATAACATCTGAATTTAAGTCTGCAGACAAAAGCTGACGAAGCAGTTAAAATTTTTACTTTCTCTCTGTTGTTTCCTTTTTTTGCTCTTCCTTTTGTTCTGTTTCTGTGGTCTTTTTCTTGATTTGGTTTTCAACAGTAACACACCGCGAAACATGTCTTTGCATTCATCAAGTTTCTCATTAAGATATTTCAATTCACTGTTTGCTGTTTCTTTAGCTTCATCAAGCCTTGTAATAACATCTTCATCAAACGATTTAGAATACTCTTCTCCTCGTATCAAATTACCAGTCTTTGAGTGAAACAGGGTGTTAAGGTGAGCTTTAATGCTTCTATCCATATCTGATATGTTCTCTGGTAACTCACTGAGCTTCATAATGTTCGCCCTCAGTATTAACTGATCAGCTGGGACAAGAACATAATTGGTCGTGTAAAATTTTCCAGCAGCACCAGGATTGTTCGTGCTCAATTTTGTGTCAATGCGTGAGGTGATCTTAGATACCTGTTCCTGAATGTCGTATTGGCGCCTCCCTTCATCATAAGGTAAAAGTTGATCTCTTTTAATAATCCCTATCATATCTTTTAGCGTGGGGAGGGTCATAACTATTTTGGGCCATACAAGGAGGAGGGCTACATTTTTTCGGCAAGAAATTGGGGGAGGGCATAAAAAAAATTCACCGGGAAAAATGAATTGCACCAGCCCTTCCCCCTCTAATAAATGACCGGTCCCTTATGCTGAGCACATCACCGAAAGAGACTCGCCCGCTCTTTCCCAGACTTCGCGCGGACAACGGGTCAAGAGAGAACGCCTAGGGACTAGGCTGGTGTGAGGTAATTTACGGTGATTCCCTAGTAAAAGAAACTAACATAGATTGTAGATGAAACTTGGTACACTGATGTATCAAGTCAAGAAGATGATAAAAAGGTAATAAAAAGTGGGGTTCATC
>BOPM01000752.1:64484-77233 GCA_022179025.1 Porites australiensis
CCCCCCCCCCACCTCCGTACGTCGAAAACAATTATCGGATCGAAGTAAAAATTACATTTATGTTAATAGCTTACCTAGTGCTACTTTGTGAATTTTTTTGAGAATTTTCGATTTTTCACTTTTGTAGACCTCACGTCGATATTTACTGCCATCCGTTCTTAAGATCGTCTTCATTTGGAATCAATGTCAAGAAGCATCAATAGTTTTTTCATTGAAAATGTTAATTTCTCTTGCCATATTTAAAAATCTTGTTTCCTCTTTCCAGTAGCCTGCGTAGCAAGCGTTAAAGGTAGGGGGGAGGAGGGTGAGAAAGAAAAGAAAGAGAAAGAAAAAAGGGCAGGGGATTGGGGAGAGAATTAAGGGAACGCGTGCTATAATAAGCCCGTTTTGTTCACCTCTGCGGACGCTGGCGTCCGCAAATTCTGAATGGTTAATCAGACAATAGAACAAGCTTGTTCAGTAAACCAAACTGGCGATTTCAGTTAGCCTGCGTCGTGCTGTCAAACATTATCCGAACGATGACTTCTCCGTTAGGATTCAAAATCAATACCGGTGCCTTAAGGTGGCTGAACACATTTTGGGGAGTTTGTGAGTGTATTCATTTGACAAATCATGGCAAGAGAAAGGTTTCAGCTCACAAGCTGAAACTTAGGAAGCGAAAAATATACTGATAAAAGATTTTGATTGACAGGTAAAATTTGACGTTTTCGTAGTTTCCATGGCAACATGAACGATTGAATACGACCTTAAAATTCCACCTTTACTCAGTTTACATAAAATTTGCTTATTAGATTTTCCTATAAACTTGCAAACAGCTTAGTATAGTTAATCATTACTATTTGAAACTTATTTGACCAAATTTTAACTGACGGGTTTTTAGATAATCAATAATTTGATTGCACTGTAATTGTTAAATGTGTCACAAAATTCGTCTGTTCAACTTCCATTTTAAAGTCCTCATTATTTAATATACGATAAAAGTAAAAATTCTGCCAAATATCAGAAGATTTTAATAAGCAGATTTTGATAAATCGTCTTCTGTGTACCAATGCTTTTTCGTCATCATGTTTGTTTGTCTAATTTAAAACACGCGCCGTCACGCAAGTTACCGCTGACCGCCCACAAAACTGTGTTCAGCCACCTTAAGCTGAGTGCCTGTTGGCTTTCCCGTAATATCTTCTATACTACAATAATTCAACAAAATATCGACGCCTTGTCCAGCGAGTGTAAGTGGTACTTGCTCAAGCGTCTCTGTATAAAACGGTTCAATAATAGTAATTACCGATTCTGCGTCCGACGAGTCACTTTCTCCAAACAAGGTCTTTCTCGAATTAACCTTTCCAGGACTTTTTTCTTTCAGCTGTTCACCGTCATATTCAAGAGGCTTCTATCTGGCGTGATAGTGGTGGGAAGCTGTCTTTTGCTTCGATCTTCCACCGCCTCTCAATGTAAATCTTCCTCGACACTAGTGTTGCTTACAGCTCTTTCTCGATGAAACTGTACAGTTAAGCTGCGTTTCTAATTTTGCGACCACAAGGTCTGCAGACGCGTTCTGACAAGTTTTCGTTTCTGGGTAATCGCAACCCAATAGGGCAGTAACAATGAGTTGAAATCAGCCCCGCACTTTCAACTCTTCCCGACGGCGAAAAGAAATTTTCAAATGAGGCTCGTCCTCCCCCAGAAGTAAAGTTAATTCCACAAAATCTATAACTGCTGTTTTTTTTAATTTTTGTGGGAGTCGCGGCGCCGACATTTTGTTGCGAAGATTTTCTCATGCTCTACAGGTACGTAGCCGCCTTTGGCGATACGTTCCCGCGTGAAGTCAGTCATGCAGAAAAGCACGCGTCTAATTCTGATTGGGTGTTGAAGTGACAGCTGGGATAATTGAAATAAGGGGCGAAATGCAAAAGACGCAGCTTTTGTAGTAGGCGTTTCCCTTCTTCTCTTTCTTACCCTCCCCCTACCCCCGTCGCTTAACGCCTGCTACGCAGGCTACTTCCCAGCGGCCTCAAAAGAATGTACAGTCTTGAATACATTATGGACGTCGTCTTTTATAATGTCTTTTTAATTATGTTTTTGTGATTTTTCTGTCTGATTCAGCTTTCTGTTACAACTCTCTCTTTTACTCAAGATGATGGTCTCTGACGAAGAGAAACGATGGATTGTTGTGGGAATTGCTATGAACAAAGTTGTTGCTCCTGTTTTGCGAGATACTGTCAAACAAGGAATGGACAACAACTTTACAGATCTGGACAGGCACTGCCAACATCTGACCCCACCGTGTAGCCTAAGGACATTAATTTATGGTGTTGTCCGAACAGATCCTTTCTTTAGCAGCCTGAAATTTCAAAATATTAACAGCAATGAACTTGTGCATGGTATACGAAACTACAACTTCAGTATTAACAACTCCGTAGATTTGGCTAGATTGTACCTACCCGGGTATCTTGCTCAGTTCTCAGCCTTTGATGAGTCGCTGGACATGACTGCTATCCTTCGGCTTCTAGGATTCAAATACTACATGCCTATACCTATGTTCTCCCCACATACCCAGGCTTCAGCTGATGATGTCAGAGAAAATGTCAGAAACAAATGGGGCCACGTGGATATAAGTGAGTGGACAAATGCTCTGTTCAATGATTGCTTTGTCAAGCTGGAAACGCTAGTGAGGAGTCTAGGCTTAGCACCAGTTGTGGAAAGGAAAGTACTGAATGAGCTTGCTGATTGGCAAACAAAAGGTAATTACCGGCTGGAAAAAATATCATACAATTTCATTGTATAGGTATTGTATGCGGCGGAGTTAACCCAGAATAAATGTTGAAGAGAACCAACAATCTGTTGTCAAAAAATGTCGATAACCCTCTTTATAGTTGTGTTATTTTATACAAAGCTATGCCTACTCCTGATGCAGATGAAGGAACAGAAATAGAGTTCTCAACATATTATAAGGGAGTTCTGTCGAGGGTCTAAAACAGGCTCAAACTATAGCAGGATGTTCCAAAAGAGAAGCAGATGGAGCATTGAATGAAATGTTCAGCGTGGAACAAATGTTTGGCGTTTACATACGCGTTAAACTTACTGATATTTTGTTTTCACTTACGCTTCAACTTAACATTCTCTTATAACTTTACAATTTTTCTTCAAAATCAAGACAGTGTTATGCATGGTTATAGTTGTTACTCCAAACGACTCTAAATTTTCCATCTTAATTTTCTGCAGGTTGTCAGTTGATCATAGGACATGCTGTAGACACAGATCTTCTCCATTTGGTACAAGATGAAGTGAGAGATCTTATAAAGGACTACCAGACCATCGAGTCACAAGTGAATCTGCAGAACAAACAGATCGATAAGGTTGAAGAAGATGTTTCCATCCTTAAAGATCAGTTTTCAAGTCAAGAAGCCAGTTTTCTAAGCACCCTGGAAAAGAAGCTACAAGAAGTTGTAAAGAATAGAAGTGAAGAAACCGGACAGGTTTTGAAAAGACTTTTGTCATTCGAAGCACAGTTATCCATGCGACTTCAGTTTGTAGAAGTAGGGCTTGCTGAGAAAGTCGATAATCTAGAACAACTGGAGCAAAGCCAAACCAAGACAGATGACAGAGTAGAACAATTGGAACAAAGCCAAACCAACACAGATGACAGAGTTGAACAATTGGAACAAAGCCAAACCAAGACAGATGACAGACTAGAACAATTAGAGCAAAGCCAAACCAAAACAAATGAAAGGGCAGAACATATAGAGCAAATCCAAACTAAGACAGATGATAGAATAAAACAAATTGAGCAAGGCCAATGCAAGACAGTTGACAGAGTAGAACAACTGGAGCAAAGCCTAACCAAGAATGATGATAGAGTAGAACAAGTGGAACAAATCCAAACCAAGACAGCTGATAGAGTAGAACAACTGGAGCAAAGGCAGACCAGGGCAGGTGATAGACTAGAAGAACTGGAACAAAGGTGTGACCAAGTGGAGCAAATTGAGGCAGAAGTGAAATGTTTAAAAACAAACAATAGCAAATTAGGTAAGCGTAGTTTGAGATCAAATTATTGGCCAAGTGGTTTTAAGTCATTTTTTTTTAGCTACAAGGTGGTTATTGCCAGTGGGATAGTAGTTGCCTGAGCAGTAGGCCCCATGTTAAGGGTCAGTGGAGAATGCACTGGCCAAAATGCATTTATATCTGCAAGTGGCTATGAACAAGGAGGAGACTCACGAGACTTTTGTTGGTTTAATGCCTGCATGCAAGGCTTAAATGTTTGTAGATGCAACCATTGGTAAACGAGAAGAGACAGAAAACTTGGCCGGTCGCGTGGTACAAGGTGACGTTTGCCGTTTTCCGTAAACGTAAATCCGTCTAAATCTGCCTGTTATATAAATCTTGTCAATAGAGCGGAGAAGTCGTTACGTCACGTTGTCACGGTAGCAAAATTTTTGGATGACAACAAACCGAAAAAGTCACTTAAAAGTCTATTCGCACTATTTCAAACTTCACCGATCTTATTCAATTTCATTTAATTTGGCAAATCTTAGCGAAATTTTCTTTGGGACCGTATCTATCGTTATCTCCTAAGTTTAGAAACAGAAAGCGACAATTTTTTTTGTTGTGTTTACCTACTCCAAAAAGGGGGTCGTGAAATTAGGAAGTTCCATGTCGTAGTGGTGTAACGACTACAAAGAAATGTACAAAATAGCGTGATGCACTGGCAAAGTTGTTGTTTGTTATTATACATATATTATTTTTTGCCGTTCTGGTTGCCGTCGCCAACGTTGTTGGTTTTGTTGTCATCCGGAAATAGTGCTAACATGGTAACGTGACGTCACACTTCTCCTCTGTATCGATCGCTAGATATTATGAATATAGCAAAAGCTGCTCGTCCGCTCGGCTGTTTATGTTTTATCAGATCAGCTTTTCTAATCTCATCCTATTTCTCCGTGCTTTTTAAGAACAGATTATAGAGTTCTAGTTTAACCATATTTCTATTTTTTTTGTCTTCAGAGGCTTCTCCTGTAAAGCCTTTCCATCTGAACATCTGTCGACGCAAATTGCAAGATCATTACCAGAGAACAGCAACTGTTCCCACCTCTGTTTGGAGTACGAAATCCGTTGTTGACATTCGCGAGATTTACACTCGACTATCCTTGGTAGAGGAAAAGCACACCCCAGCTGGAAGAAGGCACTCTGAGTTAAACCTTTACAGTGGTCTTTTTCCTGAAGACACTGACATCGGTATCATTCCAAAACGAATACTTGTGCAAGGGAAGACGGGAATCGGAAAGAGCACGTTTGTCAAAAAGTTGCTTGTGGACTGGGTGGATGTCCAGAAGGAGACAAGTGATGAAGAAAAAGCTGTCCTAAAGAATTTTGAACTTGTGGTTGCTGTGAATCTCAAAGAAGTGTCCAAATGTCAAAGCCTTACAGATATCATTAGACTCTCTGGTGTTTTTGCGAAGGAGGACAAATATATGACAGAAGGCCTGGTCGATTATATCACTAACAACCAAGAGAAAGTTCTTTTGATCTTCGACGGCTACGATGAATACCGATGTGGACGCAACTCAGAAATCTACGACATTTTCATGGGAAATAGCTTGAGAGAGTGCTGTGTATTAATAACAACTCGTATTTCAAAAGCTGACGAGTTGAGTGGAAGTGAAGACCTGAGTGTTGAAATCACGGGGTTTCAAGAATGGGACAGGAGAGACTTTATGGCGAGATTTTTCCGAAAAAAGGAAGTGTTTAAACTGGAGAATATTTTACGCGAGAGAAAACTTCTTGAACTGGCGAAAGTCCCTCTACTTCTCCTATTTTTCTGTACCCTCTGGAAGGAGCGGCAACTAAAGCAGTTTCCAGAAACTAAAACTAAATTGTACATGGGTATTATTCACTTTATTCTAAATCACAGCCATAGAAAGCAATCGCCACCTCAGTATGTTGAAGTAGAATCCTTCAAGGCTGTCCTCTCAGAGATAGGAAAGATCGCTTTACAATGTCTTTTGAAAGATGATTATTTGTTTGAGTACAATCAGTTGTCCGACACCGCCAATTGTGAAGAAAGAGTCTTCATCGGTTTACTTCAAATGACCGAATACTCTGAATCCCTACGGCCTGTTGGAATGGTGTCCTTTATTCACAAGAGCATACAGGAGTTTCTGGCCGCGTGGTACATCACTTTCACATGTATACCAGAAAGAGGAAATCTCAGTGAAATTGGAGTAAAGTTGGAGGAGTGCTTAGCCTTGGAAAATGTATTCCAGTTCATATGTGGCTTGAGTGAGGAAGGAGCACAGACGGCTTTGAGTCATTTTAAGTCCGTCAGACTCTCCGATCCTTCGCTGGATTTATCTAAGGCAATACCGGAAGAGGAAAACAAGACAGGTGTACCTCTAAGTGACGTCAGTGAACGTCAAAGAAAGTTCAACGACTTAGTTTTGGACTCATTTGAAGAGGTTGAATCAAAAGCTAAGTTGTCAAAGATTTGTCTTGATTGCCTTGGAGGGATCCTTTTTCTTTCAAGACCAGTTCCAGTTGACCTTCTGCCAAACGACCGGGATGTAAACCCTTGTTCTATAGTTATAGAAAAAAGTTTCTGGTATTTTGTGAATGCAAGATCTGGGGTCAAAAGAGTGGGTAAGCCGAATAGAATACTTAGCCGCGTCCAGCCCTCTTGGCTAACTGGAATCACATTTGGTGAATTTTCAACAAAGTTCCAGAATGCTAACTGTATTGTCAAGGGTAATGCTCCTTGTCAGTATGGCTCAATACTTTGTTTCAAAAATGGCCAAGTCCACTTTTACATCACAAACTTAGAGCTGCGGTGCGAAAACCACGCCAGGCTATTCACTAATATTGCGGTTTCATCTGATTCAACATATTTAAGTTCAGTGCATTCATGCATGCAATTCCTTAAATCCCTATATTTATATTCTGAAAACTTAGAGAAGAATTCAACGCTCGGACTTGCTGCAGTCATCAAACACTGTAATCATTTGGAACGCGTTGAAATTTCTCACAGTGGTGACTCTTTATGTCAACTCCTGGCGCAAGTACCAAATCCTAGCAGGTGCTCTTTGTCTATCGAGTCATGTCCATTATCATCATTTGGAGCGGTTAACGTTGCATCTTTGTTACTGAGGTTTGGAAACGTCAACCGCCTTGGTCTTGAACTGAGAAGCATTAGCCTACCGTCAGAAGAAGCAACGGCGCTTGGCCAGTCTCTGCCTGAATTGTCAGCCTTACAATCACTGAAAATAGAGGGCCCTCCTGTACGATACAGGTGGCAAGACGGGCAAATTAAGATGCTTTTTCATGGCTTTAACAGGCCATCTGGCTTAAAGTTTTTAAAAATCGTCCGTTTCAGCGCGAGAGGAGCTCTTGCTCATCTCGCCAAAAAATTGTGCTTCTTTCCCTTCTTAGAAGAGTTGTATCTTGAACGCTTAGACATGGGAGAAACTGACTTCTTTAGTCTCCTCGAGAATTTGAAATTCATCCCTAAACTGCGACGGCTGAGCCTGAAAGGCAACCCACTTGGTCATGCGGTAAGGCAGATAGTCCCACACTTACTAAAACTACAAAACCTACGACTTGTTTTCTTCGAACCAGGAACTGATTGTTCGGAGGAAGATTTTGATTATGTTCAGGAGGCCGTGAAAGGAAAAGCACCTCACCTGAAAATTTTCAAGCGCACATATTTCCACTTTCCCCGCTATTGCAGCCTAGACTCATCCTCGAAGTTCTAATGTGAATGTGGTATTTTTAATGTTTATGTAAAGTGTAGGTTTTTATTGAGAACAAAACTGCCAGCTGCAAAAAGCAATCATTACGGTGGCTCGACCCAGTATTTTTATAGACACACCCTCCATCTTTAAATCTCTTATACTTCGATCTGTATTGTAAAACAATTATGATATGTGTATTACACTTAGACTAAACTTTATTTTGGTATAGTTTTTTGGGCGATTGGAATAAATGTCACTTGGCAATGACGTCACAATGGTTTTAGCTCTAAATCGAATTTCGGCCCTGTTCGGCATTTTCTTTTGATATTCTTTACGCCACCTATTCTTTGGATAAATGTCTTCTGCTGTGCGAAGTTTCACAAAAATCTATGCGAGGAATTTGAAGATATCTTGGAATTTCTATAGAAAGGATATAAAATATGAATGCACTGAAGACTGGATTTAATGCAGACAATTTTGCCACTTTTTGGATGTTGTGTTCCGAAAAGGTTTTATCACTCGTTCGTTTTGCAAATGACCCTTACACACCCTAGAAGCCACTCAACGCAAGTAGACTCACGCGATTTCGAAACACATGAAAACGTATGAGTCAGGGTAAAACGCAATGCTGAGCTCTTTTTGTAGTTTCTAAGGCTACTTCACGAAAACAGCGATTAAAACAAAATTCGTCAATAGATTTTTTTAAAAACTTTTTTAGTACTTTAATTGATAATTGTTCTATTAAATCCCCGAATTCCGAGTCGATCGAAAACTTCTAAAGTTGTCTAACATGGGCGCAAAAGTGAGTAAATATTGAAGCAATGTCATATTTCTGGCTAAGTTTTTGCTTTGGGACTTCCTATTGTCTCGAGTTTAGCACAACGTCAAATTCCCATGCAGCACGTGAGAATTTACCGCGCTTGGTTGTCCTCTGAAATCTTTCCGAAATCTGGGGGTGCTGTAAAATGGGAGAAAACTATAGCCAAATATAAGCCCTCCCAGGGGGCTTGTACTTGGAAATTGCCCTCAAATACAAATTAAAACAAAGCAAAAATGGTAAATTTCCTTCCAACTATAAGGCTAGAACAATCAATTTTGAAACGCACATTTCCGTCTGTAGATAAGCCCCTCAGAATATAAGCCCCTCCAAAAATAAGCCCGTCAAAAAGGGCCTTTGAAAAATATAAGCCCCGGGGCTTATTTTCGGAATTTTACGATATGTTTTTCACCGGCTGGGAGGTCCGTATTGGGTGAAACTGTGCCCAATACGGACCAACCTAGGTCGGCGAATAACATTTTTATTTTTTCCTACTGAGATTTAAAAGTTTCAGCAAAATTTTAAGGGTAGGGTAGGAGAGACTATCAAAAGGGAGGGAGTGGTGTCTCAGGCGTGTCTTGGCAAGTCCACATCTTGTATATTGGAATTCACAAAATGGTCAATTGACAGCTGTCAAAACGGGATAGCCACTGACTAGTATCACATGACCATTCGCGGGCTCATGTGTCAACTCATCGAGGTGACGTAATTTATTTGGAAGCTGTCCGCTGACCAGTTAATTGTCTTACTAGATCGCGATCAATGTTCAATCTCATACTTTCTTGCTAGTTTGAGAAAACAGGAAAACTGATAATGCAGACATCAACCTCGTCCCCAGGGTCTTCTCGCTTTCTAATATGGCGGCGGCAGGAGAGAAGACCCTGGCACACAGCGAACTAAAACGATCGCTGATTGGTGCATCCCATGGTGCGTTCATACGTGCGCTCTCATTGGTTTACTCCTTTCGAAACAAAGATGGTGGCCCTTTGAGGGCTTCGTGGAGTATGAGAAGTGCTTTCTTCAGAGTTTGGAACCTAAAAGGTGGACAGAATTCAGTTCTAATTGTTTGGAAAACTGTGACTGTACCGTTGGAAGGCAAACATTCGAAGTTCGCCGATTTAATTCTGGCTTCCATCGGTGTTCAGCATGTGTTTAAGGTACCCGCGGCGATCGAGTTTCAGCTATCCATCGGTGTTTAGCATGTGTTTTAAGGTACCCGCGATCGAGCTTCAGCCAAACTAGCTGCTTCATACATTTACAAATGCGAAATGCGTACGATAAGTTATGAGATATCTGAAATGGTAATCGCTGGGAATATTATAAAGCATGGAGGTATTTCTGTTGCTCTTGCTATTTGGTTTGTGTGTTCTAAATTAGGGACCGGTCATTAAGTACAGGGGAGGGGCTATGAAGAATTGGGGGTGGGCCACTATTTTTCAACACGTTCAGAAGGGTGGGTCAGAAAAAATAATGCACTGCATTAGGGGTGGGTCATGTTAAATTATTCGCATATCACCACGAACGTTAATAACATCTTTTTTTAATAAAATATCTAATTTTCCACATTAATTCAACTTTATATGACAACAAGAATTCACATATTAAATATTATGTTTCTATTTACGTACAGTCTTTAAATCTGAAGAGTAGTCACGGGAAACTTTTTATAGTATAAAATCTAGAACAAAGCTTTACTGTGTTCATAAACCTAAACTTACATTAACACCTTTTTTAATATCTTCTTCTTATCATCTTTAGTCATCTTCACCATTACCATCACCCTCAGAAGCATCACCATCCTCCTCCTCCTCCTTCTCATTATCATCATCATCATCATCACTAGCTATCATCTATAGCACTCAATACAACTGGTAACACATTTGCTCTGATTGTTTCAATAGCATTCACTGTACATTTACCTTTACTTGTTAATAGTTTTAACCAACTACAATCTCTCTTTGTTAAGCTGTTAAGGCCTATCATACTACAATGATCGGAGGCAGGGGGGGGGGGGGGTGATGAACTCGTCAATCGATCCTATACACGCTTTTAATAAGTCTGGGCGCCATCTTGGCAGTACCATGTCAGGACGAGAGGCAAAGTCAGGGCATTATGAATCGCTTTATTCCATTCTTTTCCTCTATAAACATTAACAAATACCAGCGAATCCTTTTCCCAGGCTAAAGTAATCGCAGTTGTGCGTTTCGTCTTTGCAAGTCATACGGCGATATCATGTTCGGTAACAAACGCAACACTAAGAAATGTGACATAAGATTCCAAGCGATCAGCATTTATTAAAAGCTAGCACGGCTAAACGAGTTAAAAGGGAGGAGTACTCGACCGTAAAGGTGTGTAATTTAGTCTTTTTGTGTATGGGTTCTAATTCGTACCGCTATATTCATCTTTCAAATATTGCTTTTTTGCAAGGGCAGAAACATACAATCGTCTGTTCTTTTCATTTTGGGGATGATGACTTCGGAAGTATTGTATTGTATTGTCTTTTAATACTGGTCGGTAACTTTTGAAAACGTGCAGCCTCCCCTCAATCGGTGTTTAAATGCCCTGTTCACAAGCCATACCTTATCCGTGAGATCTAAAGTAAGATAAAGCTGGACAGGAATCTGATTCGAGGGAAACCAAATGTGGTAAACACCACAGGAGTGAGGTGTGTGTTGAGCCAAATGATGCTGTGCGACACAGCTTACACGAATCCGAGGCTAAAATTTCTGAACTATAATCTGAAATTTTAGCACTAAAGGTAAAAAACTGCTAAATATTAAGTGAGATTTAACCAGTCTTTTTTAAAAGAATATTGAAGCAGGGACCGCGGAGCAAGGTGAAAAGTGGGAGGGCTGACAATTGAAAATGATTTTTTCATATTGAAAATCGAAAAAAGGAATAAAATCATAGTATTTGATTTGTTTCTGTCGCGTGACTTTGCATACTTTATCCAGTATTTGTTGCTCGTTATAGGAAACATTATTATTAGAAACATCATTCTGTGAGACGAGAATATTTTGAACAAACCTTGTTTCCAGTGAGAGATGAGTTTCCATTCGCAAACAAGTGCAAATTACAGCTACCTGACCCTGACCTGAACCTTTTACTTGGAAACCACAACATATTTTTGCTCTGACCTTTTGATTCTCAATTAAGGATGGATTAGGAATTTTCAAACAATTTATAAATTGCTCCTCCTTAAAATAGGGGCATTTGCAATCCCACTCAAGCTGGTGTGTCAGTGTCAATTGGGAATTCAGGAAAGGAGCCATTAACAGCTCTAGGTCTTGGCAAATTGGAAAAGTGGTCATAACACTGAAGTTTGCCCGAGAGAGATGTTTAACTCACTACCCGTGGAACCTTGTGTCCAGTTAATTAAGTTGAAACTATTGCAGGACAGTTAATTGTCTTAAGTGAATGAAAAAACTAGTAATTTGCCCTCTCTTTATTTTGGACAGTATGTTGCCTGGCTGCATACAAGGGACACCGTAAAGCCCCCATTTCTCCCTGAGCATTTCTCCCTGCAATAAGGACAGACGACATTATATGCCTTGTATGCATTATATGAAATAGGGTTCGTACCCTAGGTCCTTGGTTTGTGCTACTGTTTTGAGTTGTGCACATTCCAGTTCTTGGGAATTCAGTGAATTCAAACACTTGTATAATGTAAACATGTGATTACAGTAACCATTTCCTCCTGCTGTACAAGAGCATTTATCACAACTGTTGACATTGTGAGGCCTTTCATTCTTCCTAAGTGATTTAAAGCATTCCCCTCTACATGAATTTATTGTCCATATAAGCCTACAACAATCGTCGTGACAGTCATTTTCAAATAAAAAATTGTATCCCTTTTCGAGGGTGTTTTTGGAGTTTTTCGTTGCTTGTTCAACAATGTAAATGTAAGTAGAGTGTAACCGAAGTCACGCGTACTAGTGTCCAACCGCTTTATTTTAGAAATCACACTCCTACGGTACTGTACAACCAAAAATACAAAGAATACGAAATTACGAAAAATGTAGAAATCAGTACAAAATAACAAACACATCAAAGAAAACGGAAAAGCGTACAAATGGCGTATGACTAAAATTTACCTTAACGGTTTCTTGACTTAACGTTAAAAGGAATGAGCTGTTCTTGACCGATAAAAACTGTAAAAAACACTGACCGACAAGACTAAGTTTATACCAAAAAACTTGACAGATTACGTAACATTA
>BOPM01000752.1:86281-96449 GCA_022179025.1 Porites australiensis
ATTGAGCTTCTAATTACTGTAGGCTAAGTGTAACCTGAGATTAGGCCCAATTTGAGCGGTTCTCATACATTCTCTCCAACGGCTACCGCTGAAATTGGGCCTGATACAAACTATTGCAAGTTTGTGCTTGTTACGGCCAGATTTTGGCCGTAACGCTGATTGGCTGTTAGAACAATGCCACAAGATCTGATTGGCTGTCGGAAACGCGGGAAGTTGAAAGCGCTTATTCCTCGCGTGGTTGTTTTCGTGAATGATCCGTCGTCGGCGGAGAGAAGGATCGATTTTGCTTTCTTTTTCATTGTTTTATGGTCTTATGGTGGGAAAAGATGCCTTAATATGTGCCATGGAAATTCAGAAAATTCATATGGTTGTTCATTTCTTCTCAGGATTTGCTTTATTTACGGAAAGTGAGTGTATCGGAGTTGAATCCCTCTGCAAGTTCTTGAAGGCTAACAAGGTGCATTTTGCTTTAGCAACAAACGGGTGCAAATCAAAATACTGTCCATCTTAAAACTGGTTTCATTTGAAAGTTTAGCCGGGAATGACTTCTCTGAACGGGGTACGCAAGCGGAGGCTCACTGCGAAAGAAAACTCAATCGCCAACTGTGAAGTATTAGACGAAAAATATCGCATCGCTGTTCAAGGAATTTTCAGTGTTTACAGACAGGTTGTTTGCCTTCGCTTTTTGTAAAAAATAAACCAAGAAAACTGGTGTCCTCGCTCGTTGGCTGTTTGCTTTTGTTTTTAAAGATATATGTACTGAAAATCGGGGAAAATTGCCGAGGAAAATATTAAGACAACGGAAAAATAGGGATTTCAGTATTTTAAATTCCAGAGCGCCTAACCAAGAATAATACCACTAGTAGAACATCGCGTCGCCGTCTTTTCGAAAACTTTTTACCTTCTACGCCTACAGAAATAACCTTCGAGATCTCCCTTAATCTCGCAAGCAGTTAAATGTGATTGTGCTGACTGTTCTATTTATAGCTGAAAAAATTAACAGATAAAAGCTATTTTTTAACTCAGCCAGTCTGCATTTTTCCCTCGCGTGAAAAATTTGCATACTAGAAAATCAAGCAACGGAAGTAATTCTGATTGGCTGATTCGGCAAATGTCAATCAATCAAAAAAGTGGGTGGCAGACGTTTCGTAGGTTTGTATCAGGCTCTATTTTCGTTTCGCCTTGCCCGCCGGAATGTAATTTTCAAAGCGAAACGAAAATAGAGCCTGATCTCAGGTTAGCTAAGTGTGCATGTTGTTCTTGTCACTGCATGTTGTTCTTGTCACTAAGTAAGTGCTTGAATTTGGGGTCTGTGGACCAGGTGAAATAGTGGCTGGGATTGTAGTATTCCGAAGCCAGCTGGGTATGATTGTGAAGCAGCTATAATTCAGTTCTAAAACATAGGTTAAATGGTGCAAAACACTCCAAAAGCCTTGTCATCCCTACATGAAAAATCTCATGATCAAGAAGCTACAGGTCCCTTCCGCTCTTCTCTCTCTTCCGCTCTTCCGACCAAGTAGTAATGGTGGTCGGTTTGGGGCTGTTAGTACGTCATGTAAGCGTCACGAAATTTCCCCTAAAAGAATAGAGCCAAATGGAGGCACTCTAGCGGGGTTAGGGTGTGTGTTTTTGCCTATGAATGAGCGGGGATGCTTGAGATTTGTATAGGAGGAAATGGGTGAAGACTTAGCCTTGTGGTAGAGGAGGGGACCTAATTGGGGAGGGCGCATGCCCAATAGGGAGGTTAAAAAATAATGTGGGTTCCCGGTCCCCCGCGGCCTTTTCTAAAAGACACTAGATATCTCGTGGCGTATTAGCCGTTCTGATGACGAGGGTTTCATGAAGGCACCACACCCTTCACTCTTTGTCGCTGGGCTTTTATGGATGAATCTGAACAAGAGAAAGAATGTCTTACAGACACGCATACAACGTTCTCATGAAGGAAGTTTGTTGTTGAATACTTCCAGGAAACTTCCTCAAACAAAATGTCATGGATGATGGTTACTCGAGTGGGATGGAAGAAGCAAAGGAACTCCAGGTGGTGGAGAGGGATGAGTTTGACTTGTGGCTTCTGCTTTTCTTCTGCTGTTTCGCTTGCTGACTTGATTCACAAGAGTTTCCTGTTATGCCAGTAACATGGAGGAAGATAAAGGATGCGTTGCTGGAGAGTTCAGCCATGGCACTTCAAGACCTTCAGTGAAAGCAGAACGGAAGGAATGGAAAGCCAAAGAAGAAAAGAGCCAAACCATGATGCTTTTTTAATGACTTGAAAATCCATCACAAAGACTTCAGAGTTGAGTGCAAAGTCCCATAGTTTATCTCACGTCATGAAGATCGGTGAAAGACTTCTTTCCAGTTGAGCCTAGAGGTCTTTTGCTGCACCAATTTAAGGAGGAGGAAACAAAAGAGGATGCCAGTTCCTTGGAGACTTGTGGGAAGACTAAACTTCTATCCAATCAGAATGAACTTTGTTTATCGGCCCTGATGAAACACGAACGAAGGATCCAAAAAAAGCAGCGAGGAGTAGAACGGAGGATTCAAAAACGTAATTTTCAGGCAAATAAATCAGCACATCCTTCTACCCAGAAGAACTTTTTAATAGAACAAGGAGTCGTCGTCGTCGTCGCTGCTATGGTCCGATGATGCAGAAGTAAATCCATATGGAAAGGAATGAAAGGAGTCAGCATCAATGACACGCTTGTCCGCCACCAGTTGATAACGTTTAATTTCCGTCTGGGTGACTATTTGCTAATCTTGTGGGGGTTGTATACCGGTATGAACCTTTGTTGCTGTTGGGGGGCTGGGATTTCATTTATGTCATTTTGTTTCAAGGCTTCGAAGTTCAATTGGGTTTGCCCCCTGGTATTGAGGCAGAAACTGCGGACTTTACACTTCCTGTTTTAATTTGAGGAACGTGTTGATGTATTGCCTGAAGAGGGAAGAAGAGGTCTGCGGGAAATGCCAAATTTCGTGGACTTTTAGGATGTCGTAGCCTTGGGCTAAGGCTTCTTGCAGTTCTGGCGTACACCACGTACCAGTAAGAGCACGTTCGGCTTCAGTGTGACCGCAATGGTGGCTGCGGTTTGACAGGGGTTTGGCAAGTTCAGATTCGACGCAAGAACGACACAAGGGAAAGAGTAATTTGCCATGGGCCCTGTAAGGTAAGACGGGAAGGTACAATCCATAGGGTGGATGAACTGTGCATGGATGAACTGTGCATGGCCCTTCTCGCGCCAAATTAAGCTGAAAAGTCCGTGGACGGAGGCCGAGTGATAATGGTCGGGTTTCCCAGTGGGTATTGGCAATTCTTGTTCACCCAAGGTTACAGTGAAGTCCAGGTACTGAATGGTTTCGCCTTTTGCCGGGTTTTTCAGTGGCGTACAATTGGATGGCTTCGGTGCGTCCTCCAAAAAAGGCGTTCCTGGGCTCTAGGCGATCCATGAAAGCCAAGCCGTCCACGAAGGCACGAATATCGTCACGGTCTCGTTTCAGAGCATTCCATTCACACTCCCATTGGACTTGAAGGTCATAACCGGCTTGAAGGATCGCTTGGTCCCGGGCCTGGGTGTGCTGGTACAGGTCATCCATCGTTTTTCTGTCCTGCGTTCTAATTTGCGTGTGACGATTGGGAAAACAAGTGGGGCACCCGTGGAAGAAGCAGCCGTAGAACTCGAAGACCGTACGAGTATTGGGGTTGTACCCATCGACGTGAATCGGGCGCTGGTTGATTACAAGGGATTGTTCGCCTACATTCTTGGCATGACGTATCTGATCTGGCCCCACAAATGGGTGTGAGTAGTCGGGATAGCCGCTGGCCATCAGGTCGTGCTGCTCCCATTCGTCGGGGGTGATTGCTTGATGCCGAGCTTCACGCTCTTCATGTTCTTTCCAGTACAACCATCCTATGGCGGCCTTGGAATGAGGTTTGCCTTTACCGTGCCAACCACGCACGGGTTCGGATGCAATTGTTTGTGGGATTAAACAATGTCTGCGAAAAAAGCGACTGCATGCGGACGCAATCGTTATACGTTTACTAAATGGATTGAATCCCGAGAGGGGCTGAAACGCTGTTTGAAATGATTGGCACCCCTCTTTTAGGAGTCGAACATCTGAACAAGGCCGGATGTTGCACCGCGACGACAACTTCGGTGGCGATTGGCTGGCTGTGGAACCTGTTCCACGACGGGTTGTAAGAAACAACGATGATCCTCGGTGGATACGTACTCTTTACAGGAGGGACATTTCCCGTACCCACAGCGTTGCTTTTGGACGGCTAAACCCTGGCAGAGTCTGGCAGGACTGGCAGCGTTTGTGCGTATCACACACTCGGGTGAAGAATGCAATGAAGAGATGAATCTTGTGCCCTGTTTTATAATCGAGTGACCCTTTTCTCCTGGGGACTCTATAGGTATCCCAGAAACCCCTTGTTTTGAAGGGTGACCCAGAGGGGGATACCCCCCTCAATCCCCCCTCCGTTCAGAAAAAAAAGAGTAAGACTGGCTCTAGGGAAGAGGAAAATAAAAAGAGTAAAAAAAAACGACTGAAGGGGTCCTCAAGGATGGAAAGTGGTGGGGCCTGTTCCGCTCCCACCAAAGAACTGGCCTGCGACATTGCCCCTTACCAGATACAAACGTTCTGGGACCGGTCTTACTATTTTTTTTTCCAGCCTCAACTCCTCCGATATGTGAATCAGTCCGTTTAGTCAGTCGGTTGGATTAAACATTGGCTCGGGCACACTAGTACATTGTGAAACCGCAAAACCTGAGAAAACAAGTCTAGAGGCCTCAACCCCTCGTAAGGGATCGAGTAAACGCAGGAGTTTAAGGCATGATTGGGAAAATTGCCCGCCCCAGATACAAACGTTCGGGAAGCGGTCTTACTATTTTTCCCAGCCACAACTCGTCCGATATGTGAATCAGTCCGTCCGTCAGTCGGTTGAATAAAACGAAAGGCAACATCGGCCCGCAGCCGTTAAGTATGTGCGTTGAAAGACATAACGTACCCGCAAGGCCCAGTGACGCTACTAATAAGCAACCATAAAACTAAGACATCGTTTGCGTATGGGCGCCTTAAAACTGAGAATACAATAAGAAAAAAAAACTTACTGTCAATGAAAGTGAGTGCAATGCAAGAAAAGAACGACGTTAATACAGTGTGTTCGTGAGAAAACGACCAAAAAAAATATAAACCAAAGACAGGAGAAACAAATGTACTCACCAAACAGTTACAGGAAATCCTTTTGAAACACTTGGATCCTAAAAGGGAAGGACAGGCATCGCCTTAGTCTTGGTAAAACGAAATGAGACAGTACGTAGAATTTGCAACCAAAAAAAACTGTAAAGAAACACGAAACACTCACACGACTGCCGACGCTTCAAAAAGCGATGGGGAGATCAGGCAACGCTTACAGTTTACAGTAAAATTATCTTCTTCGATGCAACCATAGGCAGCAAGAGTTACACGATCTGTACAATGCACGTCAAGAATATCTTTCCAACGGACTGAGGACAGCCTATCAGCCTTTACACCATGAGCAACACTGAGTTTTACAGTAAGCTTTATTTTACAATGAACAGTTTATAATACCGATAATGTGTGACATGTAGGGAAGCGTTACATTTGTAAACAAAGCCCTTAATGAACAAAATTTTCGTTTACGATTTTTATTTCATTTACTTCTCCAAAACTATCCCACGTAAAAATATATATCTATGTATAGCAGCCTTATACATAAACACAGCTGTGTCTTTTAAGTCAAACATAACAAAAATTTATTATTTCTGGCCTCCCATTTTAGATCCTATTTAATATTAAAAAAGAACATCTGTATTTCGGATCTCCTCACAATATTAGTGTGTGACATCTGTTACAATGCCAGAAAAATTAATTATTGTACCCGTAAGGGACAATTTATCAAGTCAGGGAATTTCAGTATAAGTCAGTGTTTCGCAAAAACTAAGACGATCCACTACCCAAGAATACTCGCAATCGTATAACTGATGATATCTTTATTCGATCTGAAATTAAAATGTACAATGTGTTCTAATTAACTAAATCAGATGGTAATAAACGAACAATTAAAACGAGCGAAGCGGGAATAACTGACATTAACTGTTAACAATCATTATGCCATGCGGTCACTGGTCGTCAATATCCAAAAACTCATGAAATCCATATAAAACTGACAAAACTAAAATGATTGACAATATCATAACATTGATCATAAACTTACTTCTATGGCGAGTTTTCTTAACGCGGGATAACTATGAAACAGTGTAACAGGTAAGCAGTAAATCCCATGAAACATGTCCAATTCAGATCTCGGGTAAAAGTAAACGGCTTCATTAAAGTTGAGGTTTATCTACTATTTGAGTTTCCTGTTGGGCGAGTACGGGGCTACCGCAAATTCCTTAACTATGAATTCCTAGCATAGTCCAAAAAACTAAGTTAACATTCTCCGCCCTGATGAGGGCAGTGTCCTCATCCTAAACTACATCCGTCCTCATATCCTTCCGCTGGGTAAATGATCACAATCTTTGTGATCGGCCTTTTATACTCCGAGGTTGACGTCTTGATTTTTACATTTCGAACTCTGCCATCCTTTCCTGGGTAGACATTTATGATTCTTCCGATGGTGCAGTTTCCACGAACAGAGTTGGAATCTTCCAAGATGACTATGTCATCCACTCTCACAGTGCGCTTTTCAGCATTCCACTTCTTTCTGGGGACCAACGACGGGAACACGTCTCGGGTCCAAATTAACGTCTCCAGAAGGTGTCCACTATCTTCTGTACGAACTCGACTCTATGCCGTGGATTCCTGGTTTCTCTGAACCGTCCTTGTGGCACCATTGAGGTGGCTCGTCCAAGGAGCATGTAGTTGGGACACAGATACGAGCCGTCATCCGGGTAGTTGAGAATTCTACCAATGGGTCGCTGATTCATCAGGTTAGCCACTTCCAGTAAATAGGTGTACAATTCAAATGGCGTCAGTACTTGTTCACCAATTGCTTTCTTTAGGGCTTTCTTGGCGCCTTAGCTTTAACTAACGCTTCTGCGCAGCCATTTTGATGCGGTGCTCCAGGCATAATAAACTGCCATCTCATTCCTTCCTCGGCGCTAAATTCTTTAAGCTCTTTGTGATTCCACCCCTGGATCATTTCTCTGGGTACGCGCTCTGCGCCCACAAGTTGAGAACCGTTATCACTCATCATCAGCGCAATTTGTCTTCTGATAGCAAAGAATCGTCTCAGCGTCTGCATAAATTCAACGGCCAGCCAGCTCCAGGTGTACAGCTCTCGTGTTCGTGCAGGTAAAGATTACTTTATAATGCTTAGTGGTTGTGTTTCGGCTTATCTTCACTTTATACGGTCCAAAGTAGTCACATGCTGTGTAATGAAACGGGGGCGTGAACGGTTCCAGGCGAGTTCTGGGCAGGTCAGCCATGAGTTGTGTTTCAGTTCTTGCTTCAATTTCTCTGCAGCACACGCATCGGAACTTTACAGGCTTGGCCAAATCATGAGCTCTTATGATCCAGAACCGTTCGTATCTTCGCTACTGTGGTTGCCACACTAGCGTGTCCAATTTGATGGAAGTGTCGAGTTATCAGAAGAGATATCCAGTGGTCTCGGGGGAGCATAGCAGGGTGTTTGGTTTCATAGGAAACTAAGGCTTCGTCTACTCGACCACCAACTCTGATTATTCCGTTTTCGTCTGTAAATGGGCTTAGCTGTTGGAGCTTTTCCTTCTGCAGGCGGTCTTGGAGGGTTTTTCGGGCTTTCTTTGACCCAGTAGTTCTCGGCTTTCTACAGTTCTTGCGGCGCCAATGGTCCACGACTCAATTGCATCTGCTGTTCGGGGGTTTCGGGTAATTTCTTTGCTTGACATCGGGTACGTAAATTCCTGATGAATCTAAATACATAGGCGCTTAGCTTGTTCTGACAAGTTTTCTCCAGTTTGAAAACCTCTTGCAGTCGATAACTTCAGGGGAAACGGTGAGCAGAATGGCTGGAGTTTTACGGCGTTCCTTTTGTACTTCATTCTGGTCAGCTGTTGAATTTTCTTGAGGCCACTCCTCCTCGGGCAGTCGTAAGAATTCTGGTCCCTGATTCCATCTGCCAATCAGTCGTTTTGCCGGTGTACCACGAGAGACGTCATCATCGACATTTAACTCTCCAGAGACATGTCTCCACTGAGACGGGTGAGAATTTCTTTGAATCTCTGCAACTCGGGCGGACACAAACGGTTTGAACTCTCTCCCTTTACTGCGAATCCGTGATAATACGATATTTCTGTCTGAGACGAATACGACTTTCTCAAATTTGCATTCTTGACTCTTCTACTATAGACTGATATAGCCTGGTGGCCAGTACTGCTACTTATAGCTCTAGGCGGGGTATGGTCAGCGGTTTCAGTGGGGCTACTCTTGATTTAGCGGCTATGAATCGTGTGTCATACTCATTGCTCTCGGTTCGCCATCTAACGAAGGCACAAGCTCCAAAGGCTTCATTGGATGCGTCAGAAAAGATACAGAGTATTGGGAGTGCAATCGCGTCCACTGGGGTGAGGGATCTTTCAAAGGTCACGTGATTCATATCTCCCATTTCTTGGAAGAAGCGAATCCATTCTTCTCTTGTTGCTGAAGGCAGCCCTTGATCCCACTCTAAACCTTGTTGCCCCAGACGCTGCATTCCGATTTTCGCGCGAACTAGGAAGGCTGCTGCGAATCCAACTGGGTCAAACATTGGAGCAATTTGGCTGAGAACTGTTCTCTTGGTCAGAGTGATGTCGTTAGGCGGGTTAACGTTGAAAAGGAGCATATCTTTGGCATGATTCCAAACAGCTCCTAGTATCTTCTCTTGTGTTACGCCTCGCAGCAGTTTCATTTCAGGCTTCTCTTGTCCGACAATTTCGTCCTCTAAAGACTGGTTTGAGAGCCATCCCTTGACTTGAAATCCACCTTTCAATAATACTTCATCCAGCTCAGTTGTCAGTCGCTTCGCTTGCTGAACGGAATGGACGGAATCACAAATGTCGTCCATGTAGGTATTGTTCCTCAATACCTGGGCAGCTTCGGGATAGGAACCTTTTGCTTGGTCTGCGGTTTTTTCTCAGAGCGATCTGTGCCATAGCAGGTGCAGGCTTATCTCCAAACGTCAGCACCGTCTTTACATAAACATCAGGCTCTCGATCAGTTTCCATGTTTCTCCACAGGTATCGGTGAACTTGTTGATCTTGCTAGGGGATAAGAACCCTGTGATACATTTTTTAATTGTATCCCGTTACAGCTACTTCATTTTCTTTAGATCATAAGGTGACTCCAAAAAGGCTGTTTAGCAGATCAGGCCCTTTCATCCAATAATCATTCAGTCGGTGACCTTGAAATGAGGCAGATGAGTTGAAGACTATGCGGATGGGCGTTGTCTTTTCGGGTCTCACTATCTGGTGGTGGGCAATGTAATGGACTGGTCCCTTGAATGTCTCCAATTCCTGTTTTGTGAGCTTGCGTGCAAACTGTATCTCTGTCATTTCCATCATTTGTCTGTCATGGGCGGCTGCATGCCCCGGTGTTCTTGACAGGCGGCCCTCAGTTGCTTCCAGCTTCTTCTTAGCTTGTACTTCATTGTTGGGCAGCTCCTTCGGGTCTCGTTTCCATGGATACGGTATTAGCCACTGGTGTCCAATCTTTTGACAGGAGTCTTCAATAATATTCAATTCTCCTCGTTCTACGGGACTTAACTTGTCAGCTTCACATTCACAAGGCTTAGCAGCGATTTCGGAAACTGTTAAGCCGTGATTGACATTTAATTAGCTTTCTGTCACTTTGTTCACATTGTAGAGTTTCATAATGGACATTTGATCTTTGGAATTTGATCTTGTTATGCAATCGACATTAGAACAAGCTTTTACTTCGAGACTAGCTTTTTTCAGAAGAACATCGGGACTAGTGTATATCTTTGAGTATTGTGAAATAAACGGGATTTTGACTGTGATTACTGAGTGTTGGAAGTTACCACACGGAGGCGATTTTCGACAGCGACTCCCATTGTTTCTGTTGTCCAAAAGTCAGTCATATCTATGGGCGTGGGGACTTTTATGCTAGGGACTGGATCGAATGGTGCTTATGGGGGGGGGGGTTGATCATTGATATTCATGGGGGGGGGGGGAAA
>BOPM01000752.1:96471-101471 GCA_022179025.1 Porites australiensis
TTGATATTCATGGGGGGGGGGGTAATGCAAAAAAAAGAGTCTCCAGATTTTAGATTTCCAGAGGTTGGCATCTCTGAATTATGTAGTACAATAAGTGCTAACACTCTCTGTAGTTCACTTAACAATAAATATTTTTCGTCAATTACCAGCATTTACATGCTCTACTAATGACACACTTCACAAGTAATTATTATTACACTTATTATTTAAGATGGCATGAGTTAGCTGCATATTCTCTCTTTTGTGCAGTTCCTATTTGTATTGACGACTAAGAGACGGGAATGGGTGTGAAGCTCGAACTGTGGAGCCTGAGTGTTTAATGCCGTCCAAATAACATACTAAGTTCAACATCATAACTAAAGAATGGTAAACAAATATTTCTAAATAAAGTCACTCAGGCTAAACTATTCACGTGCGCCGCCTCATGCGAAAACCCAAAAACCCAGTGGAAAAAAATTGGGAACGTATTCCGCAACCGATGCGATTACAACTGTCAAAACCTTATATACCTAATAACAATAGATTCAATTAACGCCATAGAGGCTCACATGCGTTCATACCGATAGGAAAGTATTTACATTCTCTGTCACTGCCACTACGTTTAGCTCCGCCGAATGTAAATACATTTCCTATTTATATTCACGACTAAGAGACGGGAATAGGTGTGCAGCTCGAACTGTGGAGCGGTTGACAAAACAAAGAACGGGGAACAATTACAGTCCAAGAGACATAGAGACCGCAAATCGGCTCTCTAACGAGTCTGCAACGTAGCCATCCTTAGCGTTTTCCGAACGCCATCTACCATGGCGCTTAAACATTCTATCGGAGATAACTTTATTAGCGGCGACAGATGCACCGCCACTTCTAAAGCTGTGCCAAGAGAAAGACTTAGACTTCTTAAAGACAGCAATCTTCTTCAATAAAACTTCTCTACATCCTGTATAAGACAATTTGGTACCTGGGCGAATGGACTGAGAGCCAGACTTGGTTTGAACATTTCCGAACAAATAGTCGTCTCCACCTTGGGAACATGTCGTTAAAGTGAGTTTGGCTTGCGATAAGTACTTCTCTAAATTACCCCAGGGGTAAAGATCCGTGCCAGACTTGACAATGGGGACAATAGCGCCCTCGCGGTATTGATCAGTCTTACCGCTTTCAATAAAAAGTTCAAGATGAGTGTCATGCAGAGCTAAATCTTTAAGTTTCAGATTAGCCAATTCGTCAAATCTTAAGAACCCCGCAAAGGCCAGTAACGCCATCGCCATGAATCTCGTGTCCACCAACCTTTTTGTATAATTTCGGGTGTAATGGGGAGCTTTTTGGAAGTAAGGTGTAATAACCTTCTCTTAGCGGAGTCCACGACCTTCTGGGGAAGTGTATGATTGGTAGGTGAGTCGAAACCAGCAATATCATGCGCCGAGCGGGATGCTATAGAAGGCGTTCTGGACCGGCGCAGGAGGACTAGAAGCCTGGAGAACACTGAGCAGGTATAAAGAAACGTAAGCCCGAGTAGAAGGCAGGACTGCGACCTTGGGAAATCTGTTGGCGCAAGCACGCCATCGCTTAAAACCGTTGAGGTAGGTGAGAGTAGTGGAATCAGCCCTGGAACCAAGGACTATCTCCGGTAGTTTTTTTGCTAAGCAGCGTAGGGAGGAAGCTCTGACATCGTTAAGCTCAGCCCACATGGGGCTAGCGAAAACATCTGAAAATGCAAAAGAAATAAAAGACCATATGGATTCAATATAAGGACTTAAAAAAGGAAAAGGATGAACGAGAAAAAAGCAGCGGAAATATGTAGTGAAAAAACACAACTATCACACAGGTACATAAGATAACAAGAGAGTGGCCACAGAGGCGCACGCGACCATATATATGGGAGACCTGGAAAGATTCAAAACTGACCGAGGTCACGCAAGAATGTAAAGGTACGACCCGTCAGGATCAGTGAAGGTACAAACTAGGTCACCGAGACCCCCATAAATGCCACCGAGGCAAAAGAAAAGACAAAAAAAGTCACTCAAAAATAATAAACCAAAAGAAACGAAGCCTAGAAGCACAAATCTAACAAGCCGACAATCGGACGGCTAATACATGAGACTTAAATTTAGGGCCATCAAAAATAGACTCTGTGGAGCCCGGAACAAAAATATTACAAATATTGATAAAAACAATGGTCTCTTTAACGCAAACGGAAAAGGGGGAATGGGGACCAAAGAGCATGGGCCAAAATAGACCTGAGACCTACTTAAGGACAATAAGAGTGCCCATGGGCCTACATACAAACAAATGCCTATCAACCCAGGGAACAAAGGACACTGGGGGAACGAGCTAGTTATTCTCCCCCGCCCAGTCAAAACAAAAGGCATCCACCCCCTCCGAGTCAGGATTCCAGAAACGAGAAAAGAATCTGGGTAATTTGCGGTTATGGGAATCGGCAAAACTATCTACTGAATGTGGACCCCAAATGTTGTCTACAAGGCGGAAAAATTCAAACGAAACGCCCCATTCATCAAAATCAACGATCCTACTGATGGTATCCGCGTGCTCATTGAGAGACCTAGGAATCCAGTCCACCTGCAAATCAATACCATTTCGCAAAACTAGCTGAGAAATAGAGGGGGAAATTTCGTGCAAATCCCGCTTCATACTACCGTTGCGAATAATGGACGAAATGTTGCGGTTATCCGTAAACCATTGAACCGCTCGCCCTGACAAAACTACGGAAAAACTAGAGAGACAAATATAGACTGCCTTAAGCTCACGCCACGTGGAGCTGCGAAACATTTCATTTGCAGTCCACTGAACACGACAAATAACACCCTCGTGGTCTTTAACAACACCGCCAACCCCTAGTTCACTAGCATTTGAATAAACAATGGTACGGGAACATAAAAAGTGACGCGCAATAGGCCTCTCATTCAAACACCGAACGTTCTCTTTCCAGAAAAAAGCTCTTCTTTGACAGAATCGAACAAAGGAAACCTAGAGTCCCAAGTAGGCTAAAGAACGATGGACATATGAATAAACTTTGCCATCAATGTTGTAACATTACCTACAGCTAATTTAAAGGAATTAATACGACCAGCAAGAGCGGACAGTTCCTTGGCGGTGCAACAATTAGCCTCTAAAGGGAATCAACATCAGAAAGAACCCGTTTGAGCTTTACCCCGGAACAAAAAGCAAACCCTGAAAAAGAGCAATGATGAAACCCAACCAATCAAGGACTGATGTAGGAACCCAAACAGATTTCTCGAGGTTGGGTACAAAGCCAGAACGAACCAAATCAGTCTTAACCCTGGTGGAATGGGCTAAAGTAACCTGATATGAAGGCCCCTTTCCTAAACCATCATCAAGATAAACAACAATGTGAATACCATCCTGCCTCCAGTAGGCAACGAGAGGCCTAATAATCCTTGTGAAAACAAAAGGGCCTGAACAGAGGCCGAAGGGCAGGACCCTGAAACAAAAATAACGGACCTTACCCTGGTAAAACCAGGAAAAACCCAAAAATGTCTGGTGGGGCGGGAAGATAAGCACATGATGATAACCGCTCTTAATGTCAAATGAAAACATGAAATGACCCTTGTCAAAATAATTCAGAGCAACCTTAAGATCCTCAAACTTGACCTTCTGCTTCCAGAACTTCTTATTTACAAACCTAAAATCCAAGATCAACCTCTTCTTCCCAGATGACTGAACAGAAACGGAAAGAGGGTTGACGTATGGCGCAGGACCTCCGATTCAAAAATGCGATTGGTAACCAACAATTCGGATCGAAGTAGCTTCGTTAAAAAAATCAGAATGCGCCAAAGCTGATTTATTATTACTAGAAAAACTAACAGGGAGTGTAGAGTAGACAGGAATACGATAAGCATGCTCGATAACATCTAGAATAAATTGACTGACGCCTATAGAAGGCCAGAACTGAATATGGGATTTTAGCCTACCGGCTACAACGATAGTAAAACTACGACCCTGTTCATATTCAAAAAGGTCAAAATCATCTTCAACAAAGTTCCTTAACTTATCTGTGTCCTCGACAAGTGCACCAACATCCCAGTCCATCACGTACGTTTTCCAGGTTGGCTAGCTGAAAACTGCGCCTGAAGGACGGGGCACTGATTCCTGAAATGGCCGAAACTGCCACAAGCATAGCAACTGCCAACACGCGAACCACGTCGGTGAGCCTTAGGCCAATTGACGGCACCGAACGGGTTCGAAAAATTAGAACCTGGTAGAGAAACGGCAGGATAGGACGGAGAGACTGGGGTGCCGTAACCAGAAACGACGTAGGGCAGCGTGGGAACCGGCGGAATGGAGGGCTTTTGAGGACAGAAAGACGAACTTTTCTTTGCCAATTGAGCACAATAAGGATGAGCTTATTACGATGAGAGAGTTTCCTCTCACCTTCCTTTAACTCTTCCAAGGCTTTTTCAGCTTGAGGCGAAGACGCCTGAGGGGCGGTCGAAGCAGACTGGACATGTTGAAGAACTTCAGAATTAAGAAAGAACTGCTTCTCGTTGCCTTTCTTTTTAAATTTCGGAAAACTAGCAGTAGCAGTCCAGCTTCTTCAGCGCATCGTCGTGTTCTTGTGCAAGTTCTCTCTTTAAAGAAGATAAACCAGAACGAAACTCGTCTTTGAGCCCGGAAATGCTTCGCTCGAGATCTCCATCAGACGGCATTTTAAAAGTTGATAGTTCGAAAGCTGAGATGAATACATTAAAACTGTCAAAACCTTATATACCTAATAGCAATAGAGCCAATTAACGCCATAGCGGCTCACGTGCGTTCATACCAATAGGAAAGTATTTACATTCTCTGTCACTGCCACTACGTTTAGCTCCGCCGAATGTAAATACATTCATTCACTATCACACCCATTTTCTTTTGACTATACACATGTAGGAGGGTCAGATGGGGTAAATAAGGAACCTATGAAACATTAACAACACCAGCCCCCCCTTAAAGTCCCAGAAAGTCTTTTTAAATGACAGAGCACT
>BOPM01000752.1:106471-110689 GCA_022179025.1 Porites australiensis
TCACTTACCGGCGAGTTTCGATTGAGGCACTTAAAGGCCGGCTAGGTTTACGGTGGGGAAGGGTGCGTGGGGCACTCAAGGGCAGTTTTGGAAGAGGTGTGCCAACAACGCGTTCACGCCATGGTAATTGCTTATTTAGCTACCACGTTTAAGACAAGAGACCTTTTTTTATGAACCTGATTCGTTTAGCTTTGGATATAGAAATCAGGAAATTTTTACATGACCAGCCTACGAATTGCGATCTATGAGAGACTGCTGTTAGTTTGCAGGCTGCAATACGAGGAGAAGTGAACAAATATAAACTTACTTTGGTCGTAGACTTCACAATCAGCTGGTACCGAGTAGCCCCAATGACAGTTGCGGTACTTCAGAGTGGAATAACCAATAACTCCAATGCAAGTTTGTTACGAGGCGCCTTCAAAACGATCCTGAACAAACCTAGCGTACTGCTCTTATACGTGTCGATGATATTTATCTTCAGGCAAAGAAATATAAATTTTGAATAAACACAATGCAGTACGTGCTACAAATCATAAAAGCGTTAAGAAACTACGTGCAATCTGATTGGCTAATCATGAGAGAGGTGTGGTTACATGATAGTATGAATAATTGTCATTGTCTTTTGCTGTGCTCCTACTAACACGTAAACCAGGGTTTGTTTTTACTTTGAGCCTAGAACTCTTTTCTTGGACGTCTGAAGACATTTCAAGCGCCAAAAATTCCGTATTAAATTTTAACATCTTTCTGCAAAGCAAGAACTGATACAATTTTTTTTACGCGTGTTTCGCTTGGTGGCGTAAGAATGGTTTGATGATAATAATTTATTCAAATACATATGCATATAAACATGATACATGATATTGAAAAAGAGGATGCCGATCGCGAGGTTATCCCTATTAAAAGGTCCCCTAACTGAACCTTAAAAATATTTTTAAAATATTTTCTATAAATAAAAAACGCGTGTAAAAATCAGCATTACTGCATGTACAAAATGGTATAGTAAGAATGACATTTAAACTGAAAATATATACAATTAAAATATGAGCTACTATGTCAATAAATTTTCATCCACCTTTTAAAGCCTTTTTTAGGAATTCGATTAACGCTAATTTCATCAGTGAAGAGATGATTTGGCAAATTGTTCCAGTCTTTGACGATTCTCCCAAAGAAGGAGTACTTAAAGGAGTTAACTTTAGCTAATTTCGTTTGTATTTTGTATGGATGGTTGGCTCTCGTGTTTTTACTTCTACAATACTCGAAATAGTCATTAAAGTCTAGGCCATTTAGACCAAACACTGTCTTTTAGCATTCCACTACAGATAGGTATTCTCTTTCGATGCTGAAGTGTGTTCCAGTTTAGCAATATACATTGTTCTTCATATCTCATATGACATCTCGCGTGGTTTTTGACCGAGAGCGACTCTCCATGCTCTTCGTTGTACTTTCTCGATTGCCAACTTATCTTTAACTAAATAGGGCGACAATACCGGGCATGCGTATTCTGAGATTGGTCTAACCAAGGACTTACAGAGCATAGAGAAAATTTTCCTGTTCTTGCTACCAACTGTACGCTTTAGTAGGCCCGCCACTTTGTTTGCTTTATTTACAATTTCATCCACGTGGTGCGACCAGGATAAGTCTCTTGACACATAAACACCCAGGTCCTTGTATGAGTCAACTGATTTTAATTCTGCATTCCACATGTAATAAGGATGTTTACTTTTGTCTTGCTTATGCGTTATTCTCATCACTTCGCATTTCTGAGGATTAAATGTAACTTGCCAGCTTCTTGTCCAGTTTTCCAGGCAATCCAGATCCGACTGTAGTGCTTATGTATCCTCAGCTTTATTAATTGCACAGTAAATCTTTGTATCGTCAGCAAACATTTTAATAGAAGAAGTAACAACATTTGGTTCGTCGTTACATAGACTAAGAACAAGGTGGGCCCGAGGATTGTGCCCTGGGGAACACCTGACGTCACTGGGGACCAATTCGAGAACGTTCCTCGTATTGTGACTCTCTCTTGTCTATATTGTTAGAAAGTTTCTAAAACATAGTAACAGAGAGCCATCAATACCATGTCGGTTGAGCTTAAGCAGTAGACGCTCGTAAGGCACGCTGTCAAATGCTTTTGATAGAGAAAAATGACATCTGTTGGCTTTCGAGCTATCTCTTATTGAGCACCAGTGTTGATAACAACTTTAATAGCCTTTCTGCAAGCGAAAATTTTCACCAAACTGATTTGGTTAACACGCAGTTCAAAAAAAAAAGTGAAAAAAGATAACGCTGTTTTCCGCAGCGCAAATCTAGGGTTATTTTAAACGACAGCTCTAGATCTGTCGTATGCTTTGTTCAGAACAAGAGGCATCTAAGCTTCTAAAAACTTGGTACTTTATAGTTAGACTACAACTAATCTCATATTTGTCAGAGAGAGCAGAAAAACGACAGCCGCTTTCCGTGCACTCGCGTGTCTCACTTTGTACAAGAAAACATAGTCACTTGAACACTAGGGTATAATGGAAGACCAATCAAGCGTAAACATTGAACCACATGTAGTCTTTCCTGCGATATAAAAAGTTGTGAGCGGGAAGGCTTCGCATCAAACTTGACCTTTTAATCAAAGTGTCATTCCTTTAATCGACAAAAAACATACAATCATTTCCCGTTAAGCGACGAAAGAGGCTATAGTGAATGTGCCGAGTCTCTCAGCTGGACCCCCGATTTATAACCGGAGATCTTTCCGCTTAGAAAATAACATTCCAGCGGGAAAGTCGCGGGAACGTTCATTTTAATATAGGTAAAAAGTAAATAGTTGCCTCCTGATCGCTGGCAAGTACTGGTTCAATGTTAGCCTATCTTTCTACTTTAAAAGATCTTTAGAGTCAAATATAAAATAAATATTGTCAGGAGGCATAAAAAAGTGCACAGCTTGAGAAAACAGCTGACATTTCGCAACGCCACCACTGGTTCCCCCGCGAAATGAACGAGTGTAGAGATTCCATACTGATGACGTATCGCTACCCAGATCTAGGTAATGCTTTTGGTGGGAAATTTGCGACAACCAATCAGGGGTACCATTCAGATCTGGGTAGTGACACGTCATTTATAGTATGGTGTGTTTGCGGTCATTCCTCAGACGTCATTTCGCGGGGAAACCAGTAATCTGCTACACAGCCGTTTTTAGTGTCGTCACGCAACGCTCCTCCCCGCAGAGGAGCGTTGCGTGACGAAATTAAAAACGGCTGTGAAGCAGACTACGAATTTTAAAGCTATTTTCTGCACGGAGGCACTAAATACAAAGTAAATGAGTGATTTTTTTAGCTATTTTCTAGGGATAACAAATGTACGGACGCACTAAATACAAAGTAAATGAGTGATTAAGGAGAGATGATGAAGCGAGCAAGGGAAATGACTGGATATATGGATGGAGATATGAATACAAGCGTTTGTTTAAAGTCATCCAAAAATTAGCAAAGTGGCGAAAATTCTTTAATTCAACATCTCACTAACATTGTGACAGGAGTTAAAAAAATTATAGACGCAACAAAAAATAAAACAAAACAAAAACAAAAAAATGTTGCAGCCTAAATCAAAGTAACTGTTTAATATGCTAAAATAATAAAAGAAAATTTTTTGCTGACGAAAACATTGAAGTTTGTATACAAGTGTATTTTGTATTGAAACAACAGGTAAACGAAAGACATCAAAATAAAAACAAAGTAAATCAAATGCAACAAAAAAGACCATTGACTTGTGTAGTTATAGTTTTCTGTTAACCTGGGATCGCGTTTTCTAAAACATACGCGATCAGGCCGTGATGCTAAACGCATAACGACGTGACAATTCCAAGTAAAACGCATTTGAATACATTCAATAAAAATTACTTATTTTTAATAATATTTTTGACTCTCTTTCTTCATTGCAATACTCTAGCATTTTCAATTTGAGATTTAATTAATTACAATTTCTGCTACAGTACGTGTCTGAAATTTTGAGCCACACGTCCATTACCCTACAACGTAGTTCTGCTCCCGGACGTTTCGTACTGCTTCACAGACTGGTTGTCGAAAGCAGGATTTTCGGCAAAACCATCCACGATTCGGCTGATCCAGGAAAACCCGGGATGAGGATCAACTTCAAAATTGGTAAAAGTTGTCTCTTCCGTCACCAATTCTGGCAGTATTCAGGCAAAATGGCTTCAACACAATTTGAAATAAT
>BOPM01000752.1:112244-165523 GCA_022179025.1 Porites australiensis
CTGAAGAGGTTTCATTTGAATGGTAACACCATAGGGTTTCATCCACAGACTCAAAAGTTAGAACTACATACTAAATAAATAGTACTGTGTGAAAGTACTACTGAAGAGGTTTCATTTGAATGGTAACACCATAGGGTTTCATCCACGGACTCAAAAGTTACAACTACATACTACATACTAGATAAAAAGTACCATGACAAAGTACTGCTGAAGAGGTTTCCATTGAGCGGTCATTCCATGGGATTGCATCCACAAACTCACATGTTAGAGCTACATACTAAATAAATAGTCCCATGTAAAAACTGCTGAGGTGGTTTCATTTGAACGGTCACACCATAGAATTGTCTCCACAGAACTCAAAAGTTCGAACTCCACTACACCAAGGTGTAACACACTCATGAGTTAAAGGGTTAATGTTAGACTAAACTGTGGATACTTACATCGTCAGAGTAAGGTCTTTGAGTCAAATCAATGCGTTCTAAATGAAGTTTTCTTTCAACCATTTCACCCAGTGAGTGTGATGGCCGTTTGATTCTTGGCGCGGGAACCGGAATCTTATCACCACCAGATTCACTTCGAGACAGTTTCTGTTCAATATGTTGGCCAGCCAACAGTTCATTGTTGTCTCTTTCCACGTTGGTTTGCACTCCGTTTCCGCTAGGTTCCCCTTGGGTACGTGTAACCCCTGGAGAGACAACTGGACGGGGTGGGGGAACAGCGGTATACGGTTCGTCATCATCATCAGACGCTTCCTCCCCTTGGGATTGCCCCACAGGGCCGGGTGGGGGCACTTGATTGTATGGCTTATCAGAGGTGTCATTTGTTCCTGTCACTCTACCAACGGGGCGAGGAGGAGGCACGGGGTTATAAGCATCATCGTCACTGTCCGAAGTTTGTACCTCTTTTTTCTGAGGCACCCTAACAGGAAGGGGAGCAGGTACTTTATATTGTTCATCGTCCTCCATTTTAGGGCGTGGTCTTGGCCTGGGTTTTGGCTTGGGTTTCAGATTCGGTTTAACAACAGGAGGCTCTCTACCGGAGACGTCGCTCGCAGACTCCGTCGGGGAAACTGTCTCTTCAGAATCAAGGAGGGTTGCTTGAGACTCATCACGTCCCTCGGCGATATCAGGCTTCTCATTTAAGTTTGAACTTGTAGGACGTGGAGGAAGGGGAGGCGGTTTATTTGGTCTCTTAAGTACCACATCTCCGGCATTATTCTGTTCTAATTTTTCACGCTCCAAACCAGCCGAACCATTAACTGACTTAAGCCTTGGCTTAGTTTCTGATTGTCTCGAATCATTTTTAAACTTTGTTAAATCAGATTTTGCAGGCCCAGCTTCCGTATTATTAAGTTCAGGCTGCACTTTCTTCCCGATGGCACTCTGATTTTCTACATCATCCGAACTCTTTGAGGGTCGCAAAGGTACAGGGGGTGGAGGCCTGTGTGGGTGTGCCGCAGCAGGACCAGGTCTCATTGGAACCACCGGTGGAGTCCTGTTGAGGGAGATAATGGAGTTGGGCGGAGGTACAACTTTTTGAGTTTCCACTAAGGGCATTGAGGTTTTTCTTCCCGGAGGGGGTGGAGGAGGCTTCTGATATTTATCACAGACACGAAGGGACTTTAAATCTGGGTGGACAGCATCTGTTAGAAAAAAAAAACACAAGCAAACAAGGCATTTTAGATCACAGTTTCTTCAAACGTGCATGACAAGATTTCTGGGGTGCTTATTTTTGTTTCGTTAGCGTTTATCGAGACTTAATCCCGTACATTTTTAGGTTTGAATGTTATGTATCTGTTGGCAAAAGCTTTCGACATGGAAGGCAATCTCTTTGAAAAGAGTGAAACTGAAAGGTTTTTACCACACCATTAAAATATTAAAGTTTAGAAATTCCTTTCATTTTCATCAATTTCTATTAACTTTCACAGTATTTACACGTTATAAAGTTTGACTTGTGTAAATGTGATAGATTTTGTACAGTTGCTTCCCATGATATCACGCATGACGAAATGTGGTCAAAATGGAACAATTAGCCTCCAGGGATACCTTAAAAGGGGTTGCTCTAAAAGAAGAACTGAAAGCAGAGTAACGATGTAGTAACTGGGAGGGAAATGTGATCGTTATGGAGGGGATGCGTATCAAGATCCTGTACAAAAGAATTCGTTAAAACTGCACAATGATTTGCACAATTACAATTGGACGACGCGAGAAAAATTGGGGAAGAGGAGGAATCGGGCGCTTGGAACAAGAAGAGTGCAAGAGGAGAGGGTAAACGGAGCCTCCTTTCTATTTCACCTAAACTTTCCACAATCCTTCTACGCTTCTTACGCTTCAGCCGAGTAGAAATCGTCCTTTCCTTTCTTCCCTCTTGCTCATGCCAAGCGTCCTAAAATTTTGGTACATTTCCCATCGCTCATAAGCAGATCAACAAAGCATGACAATCGGATTGAAGGGTTAGTTTAGACTTTTCTTTGATCATGCTCCCTGCCTTAAGTGTATGAAAAGGTAGCAGGTTGGATAATTGCAGTGTGGGCTAATAGAGACTTTTAGATTCGTAGACGAGGGCGACTATGGGAACGAGATTTCTCAATACTAAGTAGTGCGCGCGTGAACCAGCGGGTAAACGTAATAGCAGTCGTCATTCTACAACGAGTTTTTGCGAAAATGTCGTAGTGACAGACTACAACTTATATTTAATAATAGAAGTTTAATCATTTTGGGGGCGGGAGAGGGCTTTCTCTCCTCTTCAATTAAAACAACCGTGTTACCTTTTCTCTCGAAAAAAGGTAAAATGATGCTTTCAGCATACGCGATAATACTTTTAAGTTTAAGCTCGTCCTCGTCTTCGAATCTAAAGGTCTAATGAAACTGCGATGTGGCACGTTTGTACCTTCTGGCCGTTCTCCGCTTTCTGATCGATTTTGTTTTCCTAGTACGACCTTCATTTCAGAGAGGAAGTTGGGTTGCTGGTTTTGCATGGGAATAGGTGCAGACTTCCCTTCAACTTTCTCCAAGCTGTCCACGCTGCTGGATGAACTGCGTTGTGACTAAGATAAATAAGTTTGACAACCATTAGTGCACCTCGTCAATCATTTACTGTCGTGCATCAACCCCTGTACCCTATACATCTCTTACCTTCGAGGCTGTTATAAACATTGTTTTTGCAACAACATTGCTCGAACACGCAACACCATTTTATCAAGTTACAACGATGCGGCGTTTAGACTTGACAATAACAGTTAACACAGCCAAATTTATACCAAAAAAATAACCTTGAAAGGGTCTATTCAGCCGTGTTTAAAACAGATGTAGATGTATAGACACCGGGGGGGGGGGGGACTCCACATATGAAATAGGTGGGGATGCTCGTCGGAAATTTTGAATTAACCCCCTGAAGGAGACCGATCTGGGCGTGGCCCAAGCTAAAAGAGACCATGTGAAGACACGGACAAATGAGGAAACTTAGATTATATGAATAGAGCAAATAAAACGAATGAAAAATATACATATCAAATATATATTTTTATATTTTTTCGCGTGCAACCCTAAACGAGACCTTCACGACTGAACACTATGATGTTTTGCCCAGATCACCCTAAGTCAGACCAAAATCCGAAATTGACACCCTAAGCGAGACGACGAGCATCCCCACCCATTTCAGCAGCTGTTTTGAAAGTTATGGACCAAAAGACACTCGTTTAGCGCTCGTTATACGCGGGTGCGTATAACTGTGTTTATATAAACACTTGGAGAGTATGCCAGACGCTAGTTTATCATTCACAAATCTATGATTGGAAACAATTTGCAAGGCACTCTTTCTCTCTCTTTGGGCGAATAGGACTCAGTCACCAAACAAGCAAGACGAGTGAATCAACGGCTAGCTTATCATCGAGCAGAACGATGGACGATTACAGAAATTCGCCGACAATTATTTAAACTTTTTCATTTCTAAGGCTCACTTTCCGGCTAATAAAATGAGCTGTATGTAAAAAGTGAAAGAGAAATTGGGAAAAATTCCAACTTCTAATGAGATCTTTTCTTACGGTTTAGAATAAAATATTCGCGAACTGAGAATCTTTTGATCAAAGCTGGGTAAATCGAACTGAATCAGTGCGTGGGACCTTGCGTTCCCTGTTTTTATCTCACCTATTGTATGGAATATGTGTGAAAATCTTCATTATGAATCGGTATATTTAACAGAGCTACGCAACGAGCAAGAATACTATTAACCGACAATATACAGAGCGGGGGCAGCTGTAGTGTCACAGGGGCGGATCCAGGGGGAGGGTGCAGGGGGTGCGCAGCCTCCCCCCCCCCCGGGATGACCTGCGGCCGCTTTCTAATTAACACTGTGCAGTCGCTTGACAGACATACAAAATTTGCTCTATCGTTTGATATGTATTCTCAGCAGTTCACATTATGTTATTTCCTAGTCAAAAGCCCTCTTCTTCGTATTCGCTTTTAAAATTTTTTACGTCATCGGTCAGTTAGTGGTGCACCCCCTCCTAAGAAAAATCCTGGATCCGCCCCTGTGTCAACTATCACTAGTTAATGTAGAGCAATACTTTCTTGAGGAGCAAATCTGTTTTTTTTGCTTTTAATTTGTCAAGCTCAAATATAAGATTAACAGAAAATTAATCAAGTCTTTTAGCGAGAAACATTAGCACTTGCACCTACGTTCCTTGCGGTGCAGTTTTCAGTCATCAAGTTGTAGTTACAAGTATTTTACCTTGTTTTTGCCTTGAACGTTTGCGAGAAGAGGAGAGGGAGCTGGGGAAGAATCTATTCCCAGGACCTCATCCCCTGAACTCACGCTACCATCAACACTCCCACCATCTTCTCCTGCGAAAAGAATAAACAAAAAAAGTTAAGAATTATCGTACATGTAAGCAACATCCACAGCGGATAAATTTCAGCCTGAAGTAAGTTCTCAAACTGTTGTAGTAGCAAAGCTGAAGAAAGCGAACATCAAGGAAGTACAGGGTGAGAAAAAGACTGGAGAAAGTGTATCCCCAGTTCCATTCATTTATTTTTTGTGAGCCTGGAAAAAGCCAAATAGATTTAGATCTCACAAACAGTTTGGTAAAATATGTACGAGAAATACTCTCTATTGTTTCTCATTAAATGTGGATGAGTACTGGAGAGACAATTTTTCTGCAATCCAGCACCTTGTATCTTAGCAGAGATTACAATAATCACTTAAAACTATGACAGGTTTGAACCCAGGAGTCATTTCATAGCTAGGTGAGGCATGTGACCGTCCGGGTGATCGTAGACCTGAATACGATTGTTGTTGACATCAACAATTCTTGTCGATCGTTTGCGTTCAGTCAGTCGCGTACTAAGGTTTCTGCCGGTCTCAAGGATTTAAGGGGTCGGGCAGTCGAAGCATTTGATCTTGTATACTGCTCCCTGTCTGTCCTCCGGTCTGTCTTTGTCCTTGACATTCGTAAGCAGTCGTCGTAGATGTCAACAGTCACATTGCTGAACACCATTTATTGATGAAGCATCAAATCGACCGGGACTCTGCGACATGCATAGCGTATTCTACAGACTACCATCAACAGCTCACTTTAGAAAGTGGTTAACTAACTTAGAACATAGTTATTAGAGGAGACTGGTTATGAAAAGCGGCAAACATCAATGATAAAAACAACAGTGCTGCAGTTTATGTTCAAAGCACCGTGAAAGTGCACAATCCTTTGTTTTCTGTTGGTAAATTGTTACGGAATAAATTAATGCAACGTTTTTATTGGTCAATACAATCAAAATGATAGGAATTCTTTTGAACGTTGTGCACTTTCAGGTCCACAAAAACATATAACAAAGGAGTCTGACGGGTTTCATAACCATTCCACTCAATTAACTATGCTTAGAACAAACGCCCCTCATTTCCCCATTTGAACCACATGTAGATAGTGTCAACGAAACATGAGAAAGGTCCTTGAGGGCAGAGTGTCCCAACTAATTTTGTCACCGATTGTACATGTAGATGGTAAAAGCTTCACAACATACCAGTGTAAAACACGGCATTTGGCTCATTAACAGAAGAAGTAGGCAGTTTAAAGGAGGATGAAAGAACGCCAGAGACTCTCTTGATACTGATGCGGGAAAATCCACTTGATGACTTCGGCAACTTGGGGGACGGCTGATTTGGTAAAGAAACAAAACAAAAATATTTGTTATTTTAAATTTTTTGAAGTAATGCCATCACTTACGTACTCTGCATAATCCAGTTAACCCACAGACAGCTTAATATCACTGATTGCCCAAATGAGACTATCGTTCATGATTCTTTCTCCACTTATCATCAAATTTAACTCTGAAAGGTGACTTTAAGACAAAACTTGTACAGGACAAACTTATCTTTGAAAGTACGCCCATTCAAATTAGCACAATAATATTATAGAAATGAGGGATGCACAAAATATGAAGCATGCTTCTTTCCATTCAAACTCTAAATCATAGTTTTGCTTTGGACACATGCCACAAAAAAAACTACATATGTAGCAACATACATGTACACATCATTTGTCTTAGAAGCAGAAATGGCTTAGTAGTCAAGTTGCAAATAATTTTGGTACATTTGGATAGTGGCTAGACAAATTTGGATATCTCAAAAAGTAGACCCCAGTTGGAGAGGTAAATATCCTCCGAATAAGTATTAGGGAAACCAGTATGGCGTTACCCACTGTATAGAGATTTATGCAATGGCTAGCATTGTCCACCTTTAAAACAACCAGAGCCAGTTCTTTGCGAAAGGCCTCATAGTTAATGATATTAACGATAAGCTAAGCTCGGCATCCTTGTTTACGGTTAAAACATCCAGCCAACTCTCCCTAGTAATTGGATGTACATCAACTTGATTGACACCTATTCACAGGGTTCCTACCCTTTTTTGAACAAAAAATTCAAGGACTTTTCAAGGACTTTCAAGGATACATTTCCCATTTTTCAAGGACTCCATTCAGTGTAAAAGAGAGCCTTGACTCTATGTCTTTTTTTGTTCTTCCACAACATGAGTAAATTTATTCCTAAGGTCTTTCTGTGTTTTCTCCTTTTTCTTTGGAGTTCTACCTAAACTATTAAGTTAGCATTGAAATTCAAGGACTTACCAGCACCGACTGCAATTTTCAAGGACTTTCAAGGCCTTGAATTTATTTTTTAACATTCAAGGAGTTTCAAGGACTTTCAAGGTGCGTGCGAACCCTGTATTCATCACACATTTTAACAGCTGGTTTTCCAGTGCTTCTATCAATCAGTCTTCAAGTTGGCTGCACAATTCTTCTGTTTACCTCTTTATTTATTAATGGTACTCGTTTTACAATTTCATACCTTTTGAGGGGCAGAATCATCCGACTCTGATTTCTTGTGTTTCTCCTCATAACTGAGAAAAAAAAACATAAATAAGAAAACATGTTGTTGCCAACTTTTTATTCACTGTTTAGGAGGCAATAATATTATTACATAATCTGTCACCATAAAGCTGAAAGCGCTCTCTGCAATCCGTTTGTAAAATGTACTTAGCCTGCGAATACAGCCATCTCTCCTTGCTCCTCGCGACATTTCCCAGATGAGACGTTTGCAGTGCAATGACACAAATGCCATACTAATGATGTGCATTAATGTTAACATTATTTACCTGGTAGATATGGAGTTCCAAATGCAGATTTATGTTTCTAATATCATAAAGTTTGAGTTCTTCTGCCAATGTGCAGCAGCAAAACTCAACTGCAGTGCACTAAAGAAGGATTTATTCCAAGAATATAAACTGTTTGCAGTAGATTCACCACACTTACATTTTGACCTTTGTGTCATTCGTCAACAATAGCTAAAAGAATATCACTACAATGCAAACAAACTGAGCTCATAAACAGATTCTGGACAGAGTTTACATCATCAGTATGGCATTTTTGTAGTTGAGGAACAGACATCTCCCCCACGTAACTTCCCTAACAGCAAGGAGTGAAGAAAAAACGGTTGTATTTTGCAGGCTAGCATGTACTGGAATAGAGTACTAAAGTGATGACGTCATAAAAATGAAATTTCTGATTTTATGGGATTTGTCCGGATATTCTGAAAGAACAAAGTCCAAGAGGCCTTCTTGCCAAAAATGAGCATTTCGGGGCAAATTGTCTCTGAGATGTTAGCCGGTTATACTCGGAAAACTCCATACAAACCCTTTTAATGTTTTTTTGGGTCGACCCAAAAAAATTTAGAAGGGTTTGTATGGAGTTTTCTAAACATAACTGGGCTACGATCTCAGAGACAATTTGCCCCGAAATGCTCATTTTTGGCAAGTAGGCCTCTTGGACATTGTTCTTTCAGAATATCCTGACAAATCCCATAATTTCACAAATGTCATTTTTATGACATCACACTTTAGTACTCTATAGGTTAAAACTTTATTACGTTCATAGTAATTCATGTATAGCAAACCCATCACCTGCTAATAACAATATTATATGTACGAGCACAATACTCATTTTGTTCCGTGATTTAACAATGACAATTTTATTCATCTTGATCGATTGTTCAGACGTAAGTCAGTTGCTGGTGCTTGTCACAACCAATGAACACCTTTATGTGCTTACCTTATAAACCGCTTGAGAGCTTGATCCACGCTCATTTCTCCGCTCTTAACACATCTCATCAAGATGATTCTGTCTTCTTCACTCATAGTTGTCATTTCAGATGCAATAAACTCAGATGATGGCCGGCTGCCAGACTTTCTTTTGGTGCTCCTCCCAAACAAGCCACGTTTTAATTTAGGTTTCTCTGACTTTTCATCATCAATAATTTCTTCACTCTGAAGAACATTGAAATCATAATGTCACAATCTTTGCATTTTCTGGGAATCCAAATCTGATATATCAACCAAGTAAGTTTATTATTTTGTTTGTTTGTTTGCATATTTTCTTTTAGTAAAGGAAATAAAAAAATGGTGATGTCAGCAGGTCATCCTAATCTTGATGTTCCTGTGGTACAAAGCCACAAATTTTCTGAGGTATCGCAGGTGACTACCAGTTAACTACCCCTACTGATTTTATCAGGGGCATCTCGGCCAGGAATGAGTACCTCTAGGTGTTACATCGTACAATGTAAATCCTTGGTTTCAACAACAGAATATAACTTAAACATAAGATAATGCAACTACATGACCCAGCCTATATCTGGGTGTCTTTAGGAAAGATGTTCACAACAAACTGCCACATTGAATCAAAGAGGAAGTTACTGATTTCAAAAATAGGATGTGTACAGTACATCTACCATTGTATAAACATAATAAGAGAAATGTTATACAATTACTTGCACTCTACCTTTGGTTTAATATAATCCCCTTTTTGACAGTCCTCTTCATATCTAGAAAGCATGATAGTTTTATCAACATGATTACATGTAATAATGGTACTGAGTGGAGTCCAATTTGGCCTGTAATCATAAGAGTGATATACAAAATCAGACTTCCATGTAGCGGGAGTCTGATTTGTTTAATCACGAGTAGGATTACAGACCTAATACCATAGGTGACAAATTACTCCTTAATTTTGGCGCGAAATTTCAGCGTTAATTTGTAATTTCACAAATTGCCATGGCAACCCTTCCGTATGTCTCAGGGTCAAGATGGCGATGAAGTTTTATAATGCTGTGAATGAAGATGTCAGGGCACAAAAAGACACTTTAGAAAACCTGAACACACAAGAGAACAACAAGAACAACAGAAGAACAGGTATTTTACCAAAAAAGTCTGAAAAATTCTAAACTTTATAAGCCAAATTTAAGGTCTAAACATTTGAGAGAGTGGAGTTCTTGATCAATACGATCCAGGATAAAGATGTCAAAAATCCAAGACTGCTAACGTAATTTGTCACCCATGATATTAATAGGTAATCAAATGGTATACTCATGAAATTAGGGAATAATTTCACTTGCGTTTTGTCCAAATCCTAATAATTTCCCTCACCTAAAGGCTCAGGAAAATATTAGGATTTGGACAAAACGCACGTGAAATTATTCCCTAATTTCACTCGTCACCATTTGATTACACATACAAATTGGATGAAATGAAGTTCTGTTACCAATTAATCATTTTTGAATTTTAAGCTTTTTTAAATCAAAGCACAAGAAATTCCAAGAGTTTTTTGCTAGCAGTGAAAAATTAAGCCATTTAAGCGCACACATGACGGCACATACTGTCCAATTAATTAGGCATGATACATACTGTCCGGTTACACTGTTAGTGCTGAAATCAGTACAACTGATCGCCAATCAGGTTTCAGAAGTTTGTTATAGCTATGATTAAATATTTCGTTAGTGATTATAACAGCTATAACTGATTGTGATCCCCCCTGCAGGGCTGTCATTTACATGCAGGGTCAGGGACCAGCGATTTTCTCCACTACTATGAACATGGCCCTTGGTTACTTTCAAGGGAAAATAAAATAAAAATATAGCTGCTTGATTTGCTGCCTACTTGTTGCTTTTGCCCAGCGAGTGACAGCCCTGCTCCACGAGTTTACACAAAATTAATAGAGATAGATGTGAACAACTGTGTATGCTTGTCATGGCATACAGCTATATATTTACTAATACTGAAGTAGCATACAAGTCATTTGTAACTGGGGTATCAAGCCTGTTTTAGGAAGTAGGGAAGTGCAAAATAATATAAAAGAAATAAGAGGGATGTGGATCTTTCCTTCAAACAACTTCACATCTCTCTTTTTGCTATTTTCTTCTTAACTACAGTGGAACCTCGATATCACGAAGGGCCAAGGGATTGGCAAAATATGTTTCTTATAACAAGGTTTCGCTATATCAAGGTTCTTTTCCATTTATTTTACTGTTACTGGGTTAAAGAAAATTGTTTGTTATGATTAGGACTTCATTAACTCTTTAAGTCCCAATATCCACATACAAATTCTCCAAACTGGTCTCCATACAGTTCCTTGAAGAATTTATTTGAGAGAATTTGGTTAAAGATCAAATATTTTTCTCTTTGTGATCATTTTGTTAATTCTCATAGACTTTGCTCATGATAGTCGATGGACATTGTTAGGAGAAAATTGATCTTGAGCACTATTGGGACTTAACGGGTTATATAGAGGTTTGTTAGATCAAGGTTTCACTGTAACAATGGACTGCTGTCTAGACCAACTGAAAGTTTCTCAGATGTTTCACCAGATTTCTTGACTTTTCCCTGCCCTTAAAATCCTTTGTTTGCACTTTTTTTCCGAAAAATTATCAGTCCTGAAGAAGTGTACCACTCAGTGAATGTAATGTGTCTCACTTTTTTAACTGTTCTACAGCTTCTTCCACAGTAAGTTCTCCTTGTTTAACCATGATCATCAATGCCATGCGATCTTCCTCGCTCATCTTAATAGCCGAAGCAAGCAAGTCATAATCTTTGGTAGTATTTGGATTTGATAGCTTTTTCTCCAAGGCTTGCTTTCTCATGTCACTACTAGAAGTACTGTGGTGCTTTTTCTTTGTTCCGTGAAACAACTTGAACCGGGATTTGAAAGATGACTGTTCCCGTTCCCGGGTCTTTGGATCAACATTGACTGAAACAAAAAATACATACATGTAAAACAAAATGCTTCGATGATAGTGGAATCTGAGCACTAACCTGGAACAATAATAGTTTAAAAGCTGGAAAGTGCTGGATAGTGCTGTATACACCTACAGCATAACCTTTCAGTGAAGGATAAGGGTACTGCATCCTTTGTATCTATAATTATGGCTGTCAAAAAGTTTTTTAAGTAGCAGGCTGATAATGAATAGTAGGCGGCTTTGGAACTCAAACCAAAGGCGCAAGTTCTTGAGTGCCGAGGCATCTCTAGGTATTTTCAACCGCAGACACCATATGTATGTTGTTTCATCAGAATACAAGCAAGACTGGGAAGTGCCGTTGAAATGTCCCAAGGGTTCCACAAAATAGCACAGCACGAACATTTCACTCCCTGTTTAAATATGTGCTCAAGGTCATTCAAAACTGGGAAACAGATGCTTTAAAATTTTATTTGATGGTGCTTAGTTTTTGTTAGAAGTTATGGTAGAAGGGAATGAAAGTATGCCAGCTATAAGGATGGCCAACTAGTTGGCGGTTTTGGCTGGCTACCGGCCCTTGTTGACAGCCCTATATAACATCAAGTGGATAGCACTTAAGTAACCAGGATAGCAATTTCTTTTGTTATGCGGCAACGGTACTTTCCCCACATAGGAATGTTCTCATTTTTACACAGAGAATGCATAAACCTACATGAAGGCAGTTTACGCAATAAAATGCATTTACACTCCACTTTGAAAGGGTGTTTTTTTGTGTTAAAAGATTTTGACCAATCACAAGAGTTGAAAACAATAGCCAAAAAAAGTTTACAATTTTACATGTTCCCCACATAGGATTTCTTAGTTATTCAAACTGAGATCAGATTTTGTTATTGGAAGATGGTTAGAAAATAAGGATGAATATATGTACTGCTTTATGAAGTTTTGTTAACTTTTGCTGTTTAAGCCAATCAGAAGTAAGTACACACAATAATTAGCACCTTTTTTGCATTCCAAAATGTTCGTTGCCATTGTTGCTATTGTTCTTATCTGGACCGTTTCTTAATGCACCTTTTGAAAAACCAGGAGCAATTTTATCGGAATTGTAGTTCAAAAACAAAAATTTTCTGATGACAAAGGTTGCAACCTAGTATAATAACTATTCCAAATTTTGTCTTCTTAGACTAGTTATTCATGATTAAAATTGAAAACATTGAACAACTGGGGTGAGGAAATAAAAGACTGGAATTAAACATTATGTTAACAAGTACCGTAACATCATCTTCACTTACCATGTAACTCTTTGAGAGAATCCAAACTCCTGGAAAGTTTAGTGTTTCGTTCAACTTTTCTCCGTTTCTTACTTTTTTTATTACCACGCTGGAAAGGACTCTCGACATCTAAATAGTCAGCAGGGTTCATTCCCTGTAACCAAGCAAAAAATGCAATGTATACTGATGCTATATGAAATATTGTAACCCTCCTTGATAACGTGAAAACATGTTCTTGCGGACATATGCCATGTCTTTTAATACTCTGAGATGTTTATGATTGTATGGCTACCTGACCATTATCAGCTTGGGTTAAAACATCCAGTAAAAGTGTCACAATGTACATTGAAACTCACAAATTGAAATATTATAAGGTAAGCAAAGAAACAGATACATATTTTGCAGTCATACAAGTACACTAGGCATTGGCAGATCTAGGGGAGGGGTCCAAACCTTATTTTCACACCAAACTAAAACAATAATAATTAATCCCGCAGGGTGAGAAAAAATATTTTCACGGCCAGCCACCTCTTCTCTCAGGGCCTAGATGAGCACCCCCATCTTCTCCCCTCCCCACTAACTTGAAGATCTCAATCTGCCACTGCTGGGAATAACTACACATGGTGCACAAAACATGCATTCAATATATGTAACATGACTTTTTTCAGAACTTCAAACTCCTCTTCAAATGCAACAGCAGAAAACTTAGAAAACAATCATGAATTAGTCCCAGTACAAACTTAACAAAACCTTCTCAAGTTCTGTGCAATACTTACAGCTCTTGCAGGACTTGTTTTGTCTTCATCTTCGGAAGCCACCCCATGTCCCTCTTTATCTGATCCCTTTGACCCACGAGAACTATGTTTTGACGAGTGTCTAAATACCCGTGTGCATGTAACAGGTGGGGAGAGCTAAAGGTTTAAAAGATAAAAATATTAGTCACTCAGTTTAAGTGTAGCTTTGATCATAACTGGTAGTATTATACATGTATCTACAGTTGTAGGTATACACAACTTTTGATGTGGACAAATCAGGGAAAATCCATCGACATCACTGGAAAGAGCGCCTTATAATGAGTAAAACTGCCAAGTTTCAAAGTGACTTGTTGAAAACTAACAAAGATATAGCATCTCAAAGTCGCAAAATTTCACAGACGTTTGTACAGGGGGGCACAAACTGTCCCCCCCATCCCACCTTACAAAGGCTTACGACATATCACCTTGAAATTGGCAATTTTACTAATTTAAACTAGGCACTCTTTGCAGTAGTATCGACGGATTTTTCCTCACTGGTCCATATCAAAAGTTGATACAACTGTGGAAAAGTCTATTTTGATGGTAATGCTGACAGCAGCAGTATTTACCGTGGGGGAAAGGACCACCCACAACAAAGGTGGCATAGCTGATGAGTTTTATTACTTTATGAGAATATTATTAATCCAACTTAATCATAACTCAATGCTTCCAACTCATTCTTACCGGTGCCGCATGTACAGGAACTGGAAGATCAGATGCTTCCTCCTTTTCAGCTTGCCGTTGCCGTAAACTTCTCAGTGCTGACAGCACCTGATCCTCATAAGTATAAAACTTATCAGCGTATAGGGTAACCAAAGTATCCAAAGATCCCTCAGAACCATCCTATCAGAGGAGATTACCACAAAATATCAATAACCTTAAGTTTTAACAACAGTAATGAGACTCTGCAAGTATTTTGTAGAGAGTGAATTAACAGTTGAACCTCATTATTTATTATCCGATTCTGACAGGACTGGGGGTAAATAACAGAATATTTAAAGAGTATGGATAGTCAAAAATACTGGTTGCCACTTTTGTAGTTTCAAAAGATCAAGTATCAAATAACACTAGCTAAAATGTATTCATCTGTCATTTGCTGCACAATTTATTGATGGCAAAATTCCCTTCATTGTTTACAACACAAGTATGGACTGAAAAAAAATGAAATGAAATAAGTTTCAATGGTATAATTATTTCATGACGAAAAGAATCATAACCTCAGATTTCCATGTTGTCATCAATTTTCAACAAAATGTGGGACCAAAGGAGAAAAAAGCCAGATAAATGAAAAGTCTTGTTAATCAGGCTTCAGATAAGAGAGATTCAAGCCCTGGTTGTTCAAAAGTGAATAGCACTATCCAGGGTTGTCAAAAGTAACAAATCACTGCCTACTTGGTTAGTATTGGCCAGCTACTCTGCTTGGAATTTCTTTATGGATGGTGTTTTTTTAAATTAAATATCCCTGGACTGGCCTCTTACTTTGACAACTCAGCCGTCTACTTCAAAACTTTCTGACAACACTTACTATCCACCAGATAAATAACTAGATATCCAGCAGTTAAGTACTAGGGAACCAATTACATTATCCTCTGGATAGAGATTTATCCAGTGGATAGCATTATCCACCTTTCAAACAACTCGGCCCAGCAATACACTGACAGGGTTGTCACTAAGTGCCAACTACGGGCAAAATTAGCCAGCTTAGTCAGAGGCTATCACCGGCTGGATTTTGAGCAGTGATCGGTATGAAACAGAGGAAAACACCCATACCCTCCCCAATGTTGGCAAAGAAGGCACCATGCTGCCTTCTTTTTGCCGCCTCCATTTTCTTTTCAGCAGGCAGGCAATTTCCTTTACTACAACCCTGTGTTGTGGTTAAATTTTATCCTTGATTCAAATTTTATTTTCTTTTGCTTTTGGGTATGGTAATGTATGATCATAATAACATGATAATGGGTTTGAAACAAAAGAAAAGAAAATTTAAAACAAGAATAAAATTGAACGACTACATATAAACAGAGGTCTTCATTAAAAGAGAGTTGTTTGTCCATACAAAAATGATAACTAACCAAAACACAAGTGAAAATAACTGAGGGTGCTGTAATGTACTGGGACACCACAAAGAGAGGGAGATGATGAGAAGCAAAAGGGAAGTTCCAATCAACTACAAAAGTCAAGAATGAGATCTTGGGCAGAGGTCTCTGTTGTTGTAATGAACCCCAAACCTGGACATTCCTGCCCTGCTTCCTGCACTATGGCTGCAGGAGAAAGAGATCAGAGGGAGATGTTGAGATGCATTAAGTGAAGTATAAACTAAAGGAGTTAAGATTGAGATCTTAAGGAAAGAACATTGTTCACCCTTTAAGTCCAAATGTCCAAATACAAATTCTCCAGACTGATCTTCATATATTTCCTTGAAAAATTGGTTGAGACAATTTGTTAAAAGATCATCGCATTTTCTTTTGGTGATTATTTCATAAACTCTCTTAACCTTTTTCTCTTGATTATGTATTGACATTGTCGGGTGAAAACTGATGTTGGTCACTATTCAGACTCAAAGAGTCATGCAATAGACTTAAAACATGCTTCCCACTCAGCAAAAAGAGACTGATGATGACAATGATCTTCTAGAAAAGTTCAACCACAGTGAACACAACAAATTCAATAAAGGATTACGTGACTGTACAGATAACATTAATTTAGGCTAAATGAGTGAGACCTTTTAAAATAACAAACAAAAATATTTTTACAGGTCATAAGAAAGGAATATGATTGTCCAGGTGTGTGTAATCCTGGTGGTTACAATGTTAGTATGTGTGATCAAATGGTAACGAGTGAAATTAGGGAATGATTTCACACACGTTTTGTCCAAAAGGCTCAGGAAATTGTTGGTATTTGAACAAAACATGAGTGAAATTATTCCCTAATTTTACGAGTTAACCGTTTGATTACTTTTTAATATCATACGAGATGAATTACATTCGCAATCAAGGATTTTTGACATATTTATCCGTATCGACCAAGGAATCCATGCTCTCAAAAGTTCGCAGCTTAAATTTGGCTTAAGTTTAGAATTTTTCAATAAAATTCTTGTTAGAATCCTTCTTGGTGTGTTCTTTTGTCTATTTGGTTTTATAACGCCTCTTTTAATGTCTTTACAACTTCATTAATAACATTTTAAAACTTCCTCACCATATTGGCACTGAAATGTACAGAAGGTTGCCATAGCAATTTTTTATTTTCCATGTGAAATAATTATCATAATTAACACTGAAATTTCACACCAAAAGTAAGGAGTAATTCATCGCCCATGATATTGTATTAAAAATAACACTCACATTTACCAATAATTATGATATAAAAGTAAGTTTATTGGTGCTATCATCATTCCATTGATTTTCGATAGATAACTTAGTGGCTAACGTTAGTCAAAATTGGAAAAAAATGTTTCAGTTTCTTTCCCCAAAACACCATGAGATCGCACTAATTAATTTAACAACTAATTTATCTCAAAGTTCACTACAATCTTATGCATAAACTAAGACAAAAAAACATCACAGGGTTCAGAGTTCATCTGCAGTTACAAACATGTCTAACAATGTATGCTAAAGCCTCCACGCTACTTGTTTACCTGAACTATTCAAAAAACTATCAAAGGAAATGTTTGTCATTTAAAAGATTATTAGAGCTTAAAAAAATGCTACAATTATGTAGGATTATTTTTGAGACCTTGGAATCAATAAACAAATAATTTTAGAAGCCTAAAGTAAAGCCAACGTGCAAATTTCAACCTGTCCAAGTACCCTGAAATGTGCAGTCAAAGCAATATCACGTTGTTATGTTAATTCATTTCCAGTAAAGAATGATGATTTCCGATGAATAATTGTGACTTCCTGACGGGATTAAACAGTTATTGTGTATACAAGTAATCTAAACCAAAGTATAGCAATTTTGAAATTCCCATAACCTTCAAATCCGTGCAATATGAGTACATGTTAGCTTAGGAGATTAATAAATCAAGCACTCTACTGTGTTTGATTGTTCACGAAAGATGTACGTGAATAGAATTCGAAGCACCCTACACGTCCATTCACTGCCTTAGCAAATTGATTAACCTCGTACACTACGTGTGAACGCGAAACACCCATTCGATTGCACATTTTCGATGCCTGCGCGAGAAACTGTTTGGCCTTGGACATTGATCAAGTATATATCCAGGCGATCAATATTAATTGAAAAAATAAATAATAAAATAAATCAACAAGTACTCACCGGCAGTGTATAAGGAAGAGCAGTAAGATCAATTTTGTCTTCTTCTAGTTTATCGCGTAGCATCATTTTCAACTGAATAGGAGGGTAAGATTCTCGCTCCGGTTGAGCTGCCAAAGACTCGCTATCGGCATTGCCTTCCAATACAAAGTACACTGCTGTTCCACTTTGTTTTAAGCGTTCTACTGCATTTAGAATATCAGTTCTGTCCTTGAAATTTCTCACTCCGATCGCGTCCAAGTCCTCCTTACCAATTTCTTTGCAAATGTCCAGTTCGTCGTAGCCATTGTCAAGAAAGGCTTGCGTGTAGTTAATGAAACCCAGCGATCGGAGCCAATCTTCTACGGAGCTGCTCATCTCCTATGTCGCTCGAAAATTGCGTGCATCGCGAACGAGAAAGCAACGGTAATCTGCTGGCTTTCAGCAGCTAACGGAAGAAAACAAAAATTGCTTTGAAAAGGCGGGTTTTTCTAAATCTGTCCTTTGCGTCGCAACAACTTCATCAACTTCCGATTAAATGGCCTGGCATCCAAGCCTCGCGTTGCGAGGCCACTAAGCAAGATGGCGGAACCGAAAGTACAACTGAGTTCTTCCAAGCGGCCGGACAAAACGCTAGAAAACGAAGGTTTAAAATCCCTTCTTTGGTTTTCCAACTGTAGAAGAAATGCGTATTTTCCAGTTATACTGACCTTGTGCAGTATCTGTGTCTAATGTACAGGGAATGCCACCGATAAGATCGCAACTGTTGGTGAGAAGAGAAAACTGCCACAGATCTCTGACTTTAAAGTCACGCAAAAACCCAAAATCTCGATGAATCTGTCTGGATCTACACAGAAAAAACCAATAGGAGTCAGTTTAAAGCTGGTAATGTTTTTTTTTTATAATGTTACAAGTTGGCTTTAACTTGAAAATGAAAATAATTTAGGAATGAACTAGGAAAATGTGATGCGGAACTACAGTGTATGCTTAATGGTTTCCGCTGAATAAAGCTTTATCAGCTTATCTATTTAAGGAAGCTAGACTTTGATTACGGAGCATATTTACTAGGAAACGCCCAAAGACATTTTTCCACGTATAAAATTATTGATCCTTGAGGAATCAGTAACTTGATCAATACGTTTTTAAAATAATTATAAGCTTATATGTTATAAGCTTAGTCAAAGTTATATTCAGGTTAAAATTTAAAACCTACAATGTTAAAATTTAAAACCTACAATAGGCTGATTCTCAATTTCCTTTGTCTCCTAGCTCTAATTGTTCATGAATCAGGGCTAGGAGACTAAGGAAACTGAGAATAAACCTAGGTTAAAAAATTTTAATCAAGAGTTTAGTTTTCAGTTAAGCTTAATAAATGTATTTTTCTTGAGTACTAAATCCCACATTCAGTTTCATCTTTTATTTCTTGGGATGTTTCCATGCTTTCAGTTATCTGCTAAAAATTGGCGACACACCCTAAACATTGCTGAATCTTGAATTATCCAGTAAAACTACCAGCGACAAATGTGTTAGTTCTTTCAATCAGAAATTTTTTACATGCCATGTATTGACCTGCGAAAACAGCCATTTCTCCTCACTCCTCGCTGGTGGGGACGTTTCTGCAACTCACCAACAGAAATTCAGCAGTGATTGGATGGCGGAGTGGTTACATTGTTTTAGCTAACTGCTTACGAATGAGACACAAAATGCTACATGTACTAAGGGCAAATTAATGTAAGTGCCATGAATCTATAACAAAACAGTCAATATTTGTGGAATATATTCTTCTCTAGAAGCATTTGAGTTTTGCTGAAGCTCGTTCGCAGATGAACACAACGCTTTACCAAAACTGACCAGGAGAAACATAAAATTGAACAAATTTGCATTTGGAACCCCATGACTACTGGATTTATAATGCAAACATTGATTTACGTCATCAGTATGGAATTTCTGTCACTGGGTTGCAGACGTTCCTCCTTGTGAAACATCCTCAACAACAAGGAGCAAGGAGTGACAGCTGTTTTATTATTTGTCTTTAAGCAGTTTAAGTTTAACACCCTATTTCCTGGATTTGACAAGATGTATCAGTCAATTCCAAGGGCACCCTTCTGACCATCTTGATGGTCAACATACATGTAACAGGGACTTTGCCCACAATTTCTCAAAATAGCCAGATTCCTGGGATTTGTCCTGGGTTGAAAGTAGGTTGGAGATGGGGACTGCTCTTGGAAGTGACTAATGCATTTTATGTCATGTTTGAGATTGCAACTTTTCTTTACTGTGGTATTGGATATATCATTTTTTGGTGGCGGTGCTGTTTTTACCCTAAAGTCTGTAGCTTAAAGTACTTACTATACGTGTTGACATTTCAGGTTCAAGCCCTTTATTGGGTGCTCTAACTTAAAGGGAGTGTCTGGTACTCCATTCAAGGGCTTTCCTTAACCAGTTGTCTGCAGAACCAAAGCATCTTACAGATGTACTTTAGAAAATTACCCAAATAATACACTGCCAATTAAAAGCTCCATTCCTGAAACAGAAAATGGTTATAAATTAATTATCTCTATTATTTTTGTATTTTTTATTTTTACTCCATCCTATACATAATACATTAGTTGTACAATATCAGTTAGTACAAGGTTGTTTAAACTACATGTACATAATAAAAAAAAGAAAATTAGAATGGAGAAGGGCACATTATAGTAAAACTAATTATGGCCCTGATCTCTATTATTAATATTGTGATTATCATTTCTCTTCAATAGGGATCAGATCCAAAGAAACCAAAAAAAGAACCACTTTTAGTGCAAAGAAAAAAGGAACTTGCATCAGTATTTAATGATGAGGTACAAAATCATTATTGTTAAACATATTTACAAATGAGTAGAGTGGTTTCTAATTTTTGAAGAAACTGTGTTTTTACATCCATAACAGAGTGGAACATAAAAATTTAGTTCAGTTATCAAAACTGAAAAGATTTATGTACCATCATAAAGATATAATAATTATTCAGTTGCTGATATTCTGAGTGCCAGCTCTTAACACTGATGAAGGCTCGTACTATGTAAAATGTCAACTTCTGAGTCACATCATGTTGGCAAATTAATCTTACAAGGGTGTTGTATTTATCAAGTCAGTCATTTAGTCAATAGTTTGTTAGTATGTTACACAGCTCACTTTTTTAACTACTATCAGTAACAAAATTGTTGGCACACTGACACCAAGTGGTGTATTGTTTGGAAAACAAAACGATGTAAACCCTTTCCTTCACTCACCCACAAAACCATTGTGAGCCTTGATTGTGAGCTTGTTTGTTATTTCCTACTGGTAGTTTGAGCAGCTGCATGACACTTTTTAGGGTTGGGGAGAAAGGGAAGGCTTGCCAAACATGAATCTGCTACATCTGCTAATCTGTTTTTAGTGTCGTCACACAACGCTCCTCCCCACAAATGGCTGCTGAGAATCTAACCACATTCCTTTCCCTTTGTGTTTGTTGTGAGGGCTAACGAACAAACCAATCATGTAAAAGAAACTTGACATAATGTGAGATGCAGGGTGCTAGGAAGTGAACACGCTTCTCAATTTTTGATGCACATCCTGATCAATCAATTGTTGCTGAATTTGGACGGGCTTTGTATCTGCAAGCAACCAAAAGGTTATAAATTTGCAGAAAAGTTTGTTTTACAATGTAAGCAGTTAACAAAGTTTCAAGTGAAAAAAAGGTTTGATAGGCTTACAAGACTCTTACCAGAATTGGTTGTTGTTTTTTTTTTTAACATGCATATGTATAATGAATTTTATTTGCTGGATGTGCTCATTGTGTTGCTGTACATGTGAAGACTAAACTCTCAAGGGTACTGATTCAAACAACGTGGGGAGGAGCGGTGCGTGACGACCCTAAAAATGACTGTGTAGCAGACTAACCAAACATGAGAATTGTTGTACTTACTTATTTATATGTTGTAATTAATATTTTATCTTAGGGATAAATTTTTGTTTTTCTTTTGTTTTTGTGTATGGTAATGTATGCTAATGAAGTTGAAACAAAAGAAAAAGAAAAATTACGTGAGATAAAAAAAATACTACAACATATACATGGTTGACTCAATCTTGTGAAGCTGATAACTGCAGCTTGTAGTTTTTGATCACAGTCCAGAAATCACCGGAAGAGCATCATTAAAAAGTGCAATCCCTATTGCAGTCACTTAACAAACATAATATGTATGAAGTTTACGAGTTTGTTGATAACTAGTTAAATCAGTGTATTGAAATTGTCAGTGGGCTGAATGTTGCATTGCACTCCATCCTGAATGACTTTTTTTTAGGTTGCGAAAACATCCCGTTGACATGTAGTGTTTGTTTATTTTTTGTTTATTCATTTACTTTTTATATGGGCGTTTTATGAAAGGAACTTATTTGAAACTGTGAAAAACGCATCCTGCATTAAGATGATGATGATGATTATTGTTGTTGTAATCATGATTATCATTAAATTAATTATCACTATCCAGTGACTTTGTTACAAATATTTATGGTCAGTCCTGGGACTTCTCTTGTGAAAAATCGTGAGTCCCAGCAGTGATTCTGCTACCTCTGCATCCCTGATGAATAACAATCCCCAAAGACGCACAAAAGTATAATTATGGCATGTGTCCCATAGGACACAAAGATTGATTAATGCTCTGAAGATGTTTTTGTGGAATATCCTATTCGTGTGATTTCTGTGGCTGTTGTTTAACAATGCATATTTCTTTTAGTCTTTGTTAAAAACGTTGTGCTTTACAAAAGAACGTCTTTTATCTGTCTGATCACATAAAGGCCCAAGCATTTTCAATTTAGCACTTATTGTTTTTTGAACTGGGACTCAGTGATTCTGGAGTGGGACTCATGATTTGTTTGCAAGATGAGCCAGGACTCACCATAACTGTTTGAAACAAAATCACTGTCCCAGTCCAGAACCATTGAATCCCAGTTCAAAAAACAAGGAGACCCTGGGTCTTTTGTATCCACAAAGTTAGTATGAAGACAGACTCCAAAAAGTCTGTATTACAGTTTACTGAAATAGAAATAGACTCCTTATATTGTAAGGCACAACAAAGAATAAAAGAAAAAGTGTTGTTTAACAACAGCCACTGCACAATAATAGCCACAGAAATCACCCAAACAGGATATTCTACAAATTAAAACATCTTCAGATCAATCAATCAATCTCTGCATTCTATGGAACACATACCACAAATCATGTTGTTTCTTTGGAGATTTTTTTCCGTCAGGGACGCAGGACGCAGAGGTAACAAAATCACTGCATTATCATTATCATTATCATTATCATTATCGTTATCATCATCATTATCATCATCAATATCATTTTTGTTATCATTATACTCAGAGTGCCCACTAGTTTTGACAATTAGGGGTCCTTAGGACCCCCAGTTCCAAAAAGTTGGGGGTCCTTTTTTTGTTTTTTGGGGGTCCCCTGCCTACTACAAAAATTTAAATCTTATTGTATTCAACAGAGAAGCAAGATTCAAGACCAAATTATTTGCTCCATGCAGAAAATTTTGTGACGGATTAGGTTTTCAGCCATATGCATCGAGACAAACTTTGCACTTCATTTGTTTTTCAGTGGAATCATACTTTAACCAGTGAAACTCCCCCAGCCATTTAGGACAAAATTTGTGTTTCTTCACCTGGGTATCATCCCCCTGATCTGTATCACTTTCAGGTTTCCTTTTTTCAGGTTTCCTCAATGTTGAAGGCCTGACAATATCAAATACGTCTGCGGGGAGGCTAGACATGACCCAATAAGTGTCAAAATAGGGGCTCGAAGGACATGCCATGACGATCACATATTTTTGGGTAGGGCCAGCCAGACCCAGTTTTCCTGCGTCCCAAGGCTACACTTTGGCAAAAAAACTGTGTTTCCTTTTCATTTTTTGTGTGGATATGATGCACACCTGTGAGTGAATGGGAACTCTGATAGTATTGTTGTTATTATTAGTAGTAAATTTAGGCCATAGATGAAATGTGCATCAAATATGTGCATCAAATAAGCAGCCTATATGACCACTAGGAACAGTCATTGGTGATCACATTATCAATTAAATTCAGAGAGGAATCCATTTTCATACAGACTTGTTCCATGAATAAGGGCATTCAGTTGATCCTAAAAAACAGCTCCTATTTTGGAATTTTAAGTTGGGTGCGTGTGACGAAAACATGAACAAGCATCCTTATCAAGGTTTGAAATCCTTTGCAGTTACATTTGCAGCAGCCAAAGTCCTTCCTTTGTTATGCCCAAGTGATAAGATATTTCTGACATATCATTCTCAAAATGTCTTGCTTGTTTGTTATGTCAGAGTGACGAGGAAGAGGAAATGCCAGCAGAAGCCAAAATGAGGATGCGAAATATTGGAAGGTAGAGTAAGAAATATGCAGCCAATATTATTTGAGAATGGCATGATTATTAGAAGTAAATTTCTTCAGGGATAATGATGCAAAATGTTTTAAGTTCATGAATCAATAAAGTTCATTCTTTACATTTTACACTCATAAATAATTATTACTTTTTTAAAGTGTTATTGAATTGACCCCGATATTGCTAATGAAACATGACAAATTAAGAATAGAGAGCAAGCAACAACAACGGCGACGGTTACGAAAACGTCACTTAAAAATAGAATGCACGCTCAGCCTCAAACTGTATCGCGCTTATTCCATCTCGTTTAATTCGTAAAATTTTGGCAAATTCTTTAGTAGTTGAATTCTAAAGACTGTATCAAAGTTCAGGAAAAGAAAAAGAAAAAGAAAGTCGTTGTCTTGTGTTCGCGTCCTCGACCGAACGTGAAATAAGGCACTTTCGCGTTGTAGTCGTGCAGCAGCGGCGACAAAGAAATGTACAAAAAGCGTGATGCACGTGCAAAGTTGTTGTTTTGCCAATCTAAACCTATTGCTTTTCTCCCGTCCTCGTTGCCGTCGCCGTCGTCGATGCTTAGGTTCCCTAATTATAAAAGTGAACCTTAACAAAAAAATGAATTCTATTCATGGGGTTGGAGCATGCTGTTACTCTCATCAATTATTAGACTGTTAATTTATCAGTTTGTGTCAAATTTGATTTCTTTGAGTTTGTCTCACTTAAGGTAATCCAGATTCCGCAATCTGGGCAATCTTTGCTTGTGGAATTCGTGATCAGGGAAACTTTTGCTCGTGGAATTCGGATTCCCTGGCTTTGGAATCTGTAATCCAGCTCAAGGAATCCAGAATCTTACTAGCGATTGGAATTCGAAATCCAATTTTTACTGTTGAACAATCCGGAATCCACGGGGTGGAATCCAGAATCCAAGAATGTCTTGGGTAACCGTTATTACAAAGGACGATTGAGTGCCAATGAAAAATAGACCACTTCCGAGTTCCAAAAACCCTCACTTTCAAAATGAGGGCAAGTGCACAGCCTTTCTTGTGAAAATGACTTTATTTACATGAGAATGAAAAATCGTTATCATATTAAAGGCTGACCACTCAACCTCGTTTTGTTACAGAGGCCCGAAGGACTCGGAAATAGCCCATTGTGATGAGTTCTCCATTGTTTGTCTTTTTCAGAGACACGCCTACATCAGCAGGACCTAATTCCTTCAACAAAGGGAACAAGGGATTCAGTGATCACCGCGCCTCAGAAAAAAGCTTTAAACTTGAACACCCCTCAAGATCCAAGGATCACAAGGAATAGACTTTTCCTATCTCATTACAGTTGGGAGCTTTAGCACCGACGACGGCGACGGCAGCGAAAACGTCACTTTAAAAATGAATTCTCGTTTTTTCAAACTTTTCCGCGTTTATGCCAATTCGCTTGAAATGTCAAAAGTGGGCGAATTTCCTTGGAGTTGATTTCTTGGGGACCGCACTAAAGTTTAGAGAGAGAGAGAAAAATTTGTCGTCGCTTGTTTACGTCCTCCATAAAACGTGAAATTAGACATTTTCACGTCGTATTCTTGTAGAGGCGGCTGAGAAATGTACAAAAAAGCGAGATACACGTGCAGGTTTGTTGTTTTGCTTAATAAGCCTGTTGTTTTTTTGACGTTCTCGTTGCCGTCGCCGTCGTCGTTGCTGAAGCTCCCTAATTTCTAGACATGATAGCAGCTCCTTCCAAGTGCACAATAACAAGTTGCCTCTTGATAGGCAACATTTAACGCCCGTCTCAGACGCTGTACTTCACATGAGCCGAATCAAATTCAATGAATCAATTGGAAACGGCGAATTGAGTTTGGCTCGGATCTGCCGTTCTTCACGCCTGGCTTAGCCGGGAATTACGGCTGTGGACTAAGCCAAACCAAATGTACAAATCATTAATGATGTTCACCGAAACGCGCATTTTTTCCTTTTGAATTTAGTTCGGCTGAAATCATTCCGCGTCTGAATTAATTTAGCCGGCCTAATTTAATTTGAGTTGGTCTAAGTTCGAATTTGATTGTGAAGGACATCCTAAAATTCCAGTTTTCATTAAGACCAATGGTAAACGCTCCGTAATCACTTACGTTCGACTGAAAACTTCTATATTTCGTTGGGCTATGGAAGATTTTTTCACGATAATTATATTTTTTTTCTTAGTTTACCTTTCCGGGTGTTTAGAGAGTTACATTCAATGCGCGAATTAGCAGGGCAGTAATCACTAATCGTTGTCAGATAATTAACAGTTTTGTAAGATTTCCAGTGAAAGCTAAGTGAATTAACAAACATTACCACAACAGGGTAACCCAAAGCTGGTCGTACGGGGATGCATTGTACTCAGAACAGTCTTAGAACCAGGGGGACTACTCTCTAATATGGGTTACTAGATGAGGGGACGCCGATTGGATTTCCCCTGAAAACAGACTACATTATTTGTCGTAATCAAGGTTATACTTGTATTATTTAATGTCACGAGAAATCCGAGATCATAGAGGTTGGTATTGTTCAAGTATAAAGAAAAAATAACTGTGTTTTAGACCCATCATAATCCTGTAAGACAAGGGAATTAACAAACTGATAAAAACTTAAGTAATGGTAGACAATATTTGAGGTTTGTTTTTTATCCCTCGTAGGGCCGAGGACCCCTATACCACTTTGAAATTGACGACTCGTCAGCCTGCCCACTTGCCCCAGAAACCTCAAGTACGCTCAGAGCCGTAATGGTTAAATAAAACCAAGAACACGAACTCGATCGCGACGGATATGTTAAGTTTTTAAATCTTCCCCTTTTTCCGCTACGCAGCGATTTTTGCTCATATATAAAACTCCTCATCATGAGAAGAGTTTCCGGCTATGAGTAAAATAAATATAAAAGTACCTAGGCACGTTCTCACTTGTTTGTGAATCGATCAAATACAGGACCAATATCATACAAAAAGTCCACCCGGGTCGACTGCGGCCCATCAACACCCTCGTCGCCAGGGCTTTTCGGAACGCCATCCACTGACCAAAGAGCGTGCTCTAGTATAGAGAGGACTGCTCCAATGTTGTTATTCAACATGTTCGTGGGGAAATAGGGATACCCCTAAGCTGGCAGCTTACATTTTGAAAACTTGTGAACGGAATATTGAAACCGTTGAATTCGCCCACGAGCAAACCCACCGCCAAAAAACTTGCTTTAGGGAACAACTGGAAAACGAATTGATTGTTATTTGTTTGTTTTTGTTTAGAGAAATGTTGCTGTTGTTGTTGATGTTATTGTTTTGTTTGTTTACGTAGGACACAAAACATGTGTTTTGTTATCTCGATTTCCGCTGTTATTTTGAAGCGAATGGTCAAAATCACATCCATTTTCGGCTCATACAGGTTCTTAAGAACAGCATGTCATGACATTCTCTCACTTTCACATCACCTTCTAGCAAGCTGGAATTTGTATATCCCCCGTGTTGCGGAGTCGAAGAGCAAATGCTCATTTTCTCATCAGGTTTAACACCTGGACGAGTCAAAGGCTCTTGAATTGAAATCCAATTCCCTAGTTAACCATCGTACTCATCTGAAAGACTCCTGCGTGTCTTAAATTTGGTAGGACCTCTAACCGTGCTGTAGAAAATTTGCTACAAAGAAAACTATGAGTCTGGGCAGCGAACGATGCGAACTTCCCCGTGTTTTTATTTGAGTTGCTCGTGGCGCAATGCACTCTGGTTAAATGCAATGCATTGTGGTAAAAAGTGATGAATTCGAGAATTCGTCGCCCCTTATATATTTCCCTTAAATCCTGATTATGTTGCTGCTCGCTCCCTACGGTCGCTCCGCAGCAATAACTATTTAAAGCAAATAAATGTTTGGGTTTTTTTTGTCTTAACTGATGCGTTTTTGACACTTGTCACATTTAACAAAATGAAAGCGTTATAGTTGGCCAAATCGAAAACGCTTGCGACCAGCTTTGTTAAAAACAGGCCAACTCGAGCTCTGTTTAATGAAAAACAGCCCTTGATGATCTCTCCCAAATAATCAAATAATGCAAATATTCATTCATCTTTAATTTTATTATTTTTAACGAACTGAGGTTTTTTTTCATCTTTTTTCGCAAAATCAGTCATGAATCGCAGCCAAATTCTTTCACTTCCAGAGGTAATGATATGATTACGGAGCTTTTAAAGGAACGACGACGACAACGACAACGTCAAAAACTAATTGGCTTAGTGAGAAAAACAACAGCTCTACACTTGCATCACGCTTTTTAGTATTTTTCTATGCTCTACACGACTACGACGTGAAACCTCCTGATGCAAGTTCCTGGTGCACTGTTTTATGGAGGAGGTGAACATACGACCACGAATTTTCCTTTCTCTTTTTATTTTCAACCTGGATAGAGTCCTTAAGAATTCAACTGCATGACGCAAATTCCTTTTTTAGCGACCTTTTCACTGCCGTCGTCGACGTCATTGCTTAAGCTCTAGACTACGAGCAGTCTCTCTTTTTTCTGTGGTCCGTTGAGCAAAACGCGAGACACGCAAATGGCCACGCACGTGACTGATGGCGCTTCCGCCTTCGTTTCGCGCGTGTCGCAGCTTCGCCGCTCCCGCGCGCGTGCATTGCTCTCTAAATTTGAGGAAAATGAGAGACTGGTCGCAGTCTACTTAAGCTCTTTCTATATGACGACTCATGAAACCTCTTTAGTAGTTCTTTCACAGCTCGGGTGCTAATTGTTTTCGTTGAATTGAATTTGGAAATTTTGTTAAATTTTTACTTTTGCCAATCAGTTTTAAAAGTGAAAGGGTTAAAACTATACCGATTACAAAGAACTCTCGCCATTTCTTGCTCCATTTTGGTAGTTTATCATCCGAACGCTGTCGTCGTTGAAGGAGCGGTTTCTATTGGGGCATAAAAACTGTAATAAAGACTTTCGAAGTTCTTTGTTCAGTGCTGTGTACAATAGGGGATTAATGGCTGATTTAGAGTACATAACGCAAAGGAACAGCCGAAAATAAAAAGGCGCGATCTTCGCGTTAGAAAACTTGTGTAGCGTCTGAACGATGAAAAAAGGAAGCCAACATAATATGAATACACCACCAACTAAAGCAAGTAGCCCTGCTGCGCGAAATTCCTTTCTGCGTATTCGCGCGGCCTTTAATTGGCGCTTCAAATCAGTGTCTTCTCTCATTTTGAATATCTGTCGGCGCGCTACCAGGAAGATCTTGGTGTAGCTTGTTGCCATGACGACGGATGGTAAAAGAACGACAAATGTCCACAGGGAAGAAAAATACAGCACTTCAGAGAGGTAGTTATATCTGGATACAGCCCCACTTTTGCAGATGGTGTCCGCTGTACGCCAAAATATTGGCGGTAATGATATTGCAAAGCTGCCTGCCCAAAGACCCGCGATAACGTGACCAGCATGTCTAGCAGTCATTACCATGGGGTAGTGTAATGGTTTTACGATGATGAAATATTGGTTAAGCGCTACCGCGCACAAGTTGAAGACGGTCGCGGCACCGAAAAGGACGCCAAACGGAGTTGTGATGTAGCAGAAAGACGTGTGAGGGTACCAACGAACATGAAGCGTTGATAATAGTGTGGTTGGCATCTTAAGAGCAGCGTGAAGGAGATCAGAAACGGAGAGACTTACAAGAAAGCTGTAAAGGACAGTGCGAAGGCTTCTACGCTTGTAGATGATCAAGCAGACAAGCGAGTTGGCTGTAACTCCCACAAGAATAACAAAGGCTAAAAACACTGCTTGGATAATGTCCCCTGCTGTCGCTCCATGTTGATCTTGTCTCCAGTGGTGTAGATGTGGCGGTATTGTTGAAATATTCAGCTTAATCGAAGAATTAATTTCCCTCATTGCTGAAAGAGAAGAAGATCATTTAGCCCCTTCGAAATGTTTTTTTTTAGAAAAGTGTAATGCATGGATAGATTTCTGTTCTTTATTGTTCATTCACCTCGAAAAACAACCTCGTTCCCATGGAAGGGGCGGAGTATAGGAAAAGCCCTGGGCACGAGGCTGCTCGAAAAACTCACATGAAGTAAAAGAATCATGCAGGCTTTCCAAACTTCAGTCTTCTCCCGAGTCAAAATAAACACTCAGGCCCAGTCCACGCGTATCCGGCTATCTTTGAATCCGCAACTTTTTCTTTCCGGATACTGCTTCCGTCCTCAAGTACGATGAATCAGGCATACAAATCCGCCGGAAACGTGTGGACGGGCAAATTCGATTTGAATTCGGATACGTGTGGACGTGGAAATTTTTTTAATCCGGAAAGAAAAAGTTGCGCATTCAAAGATATCCGGATACGTGTGGAAGGGCCCTTATTTTCCCGTTTACAAACACACAGAAAACATGAGGCTGAGTAGATGAGTATGATATGAAGAATCGTTTTGCGTATCGAGGAGGTTGTTATCAACAAAGCCCCCGTGCCAAACAGACTTGCCGCACCGCTGGCTATAGTGACATCAGTTGTGGATAGTTTGTGACTACTACCATTGACGTCTAACTTACTGACTTCAATGAGGGCATGATTAATCATCTTCTAAATTTGGGCGGACAAAGCAGGATATGAAGAAAAATTATGGATAAATTATAAGGTTAAATGAACAAGAGTCTGTCTTAGTTTTTAAATGCCCGCATGTAGACATGGTCTAATATATTTGCTAAAATTAATGTAATCGAGTGATTCACTAACGTAAAATAATAAAGCCTAGAACCACTATTTATGGCCCTCCGACCTCCACTGATTGGTTATAGTTAATAGGTCTTATTTCGATGGTCTGCGGTAGTGACTATGTATTGAGTGTACATGTAAACTTGAGTTGACTTAGGGCAGTTAAGTCTCCAATTTTATACAGTCTAATAAATCATGCACAGAAAGCCTAACATCACAGACCCTCTGTTCAGAATATAAAAAGCTGGATCGTTATTTTTCGGTAAACTGAAATTCAAACGCGAGGAATTAAGCAAATATTTGGTATTACTCGCCCCAAAGGCAGCGCATGACAGAGTATTATTACAGAAAAAGAGTTTCGAGAGTGCAATTAAAAATGATTTTTTTGTAAAGGGTAAAAATTACTTTGGTTTCTATAAAGTTCCCAGAAATCAGTGTTGAAGTGGTAACACATGCAGTCGTTGTAAGGAACTTTGCTTTAAAGACTAAATCTTTAGAAACCAATTAGCAAAGACACGTCTAGCTTGCCCCGAGTAGCTTTTATTCGACTACCGGATGGGGTCTCTGAGAGTGTTATTCAAAAATATACCATTCCCTGGCTGGCTGTTTAGGCCTCACTGATCGAGTCACAAAGTATAAATTGAAGGATTACTTACTTCGATTTGGTCTGATGGTTAGCCAAGTTGTCAGAATGAAGCACGAACTTGTTTCGAGTACGAAGTTTCATTTTTGTTCTAAGCGGCGCGGCGCGCCTTTCATTAGAGGTAAAATGCCACTAATATTGACCACTGTCCTGTGATTGGACAAGAACATATACAGTCAAAAATTTCTTTAACCGTATAGAATACATTAGGCATTAACCCATTAGCGAAGAATATTGCGTCTAAATCACACTTGAAAAAATTGTACCATATTAAAGTACTTTCAAGGGAGAGTTTCACTTGAACAAAATATAAAAGTCATTGTCCGCTGCCGCAGACAATTTGAAGTACGTACTGTAGTACACTTGTCTACGCAATCATGACTTTCAAAATCAGTCGTAAATGATTTTCTTACATCTTCTTATTGCTTCGTACCGAGGGCGAATATTCCCAGAATTTTAGCTTAAATTACCTTTATAAATTATTTACAGTAATAAATTTGACGGCAGTCTAAAACAGGACTGTTAATTAGCGGATTATTGTATTTTACGCTTATTTTTTACACGTTTACACTTGTTTCTCCAAGTGAATACGTCAAGAGAAACACGCCTGATATTTGCATATTTTTCATTATATACAACAGATAAGAAAGCATTTAATCAGTTAAAGTTTTTTTTATATTTTTTCCGACAAGAATGACTATTTGACTTACAATCTAGCTTATTTCTACTGCAGTACTGCTTCTACGTCATATGGGTCCATACCGGGTGAATGTAGCTAAGGCGAAAGAAATCGATCTTAATTGCGGAATTCTAGTAGCTATCAAACGCATGCTCGCAAGCCTGAAAACTCCACCTTTTTAGGAATAGTTCTTCCGAGTACAAACATGATAAAAAGACGATGAGAAGACGCATCACCGAGATGTTTAGCATGGTCATTTTGGTCGGACAGAATTGCAACCGAGTTTACTCAGAGGCCCCGACGAATCATCTCCAAACGCCACAAATGAAAGTTGAGTTTATCTCCGGTAATTTTCTAAATGATTTTTCCGAATTCTATTTGGAAAATTCCGTAAAGGGCTAGAATGAACTAGAGGTTCAGTGAAATGATGAACGTCTTTTAAAGTGTGATGAACTGTTAACGGTATTGGCCGATAACTGTTTAGTGGTTTGTCGTAACAATAGAAACATCTTCACAGTTAGACGTAAAAAGATGATAATGTCATACATCATACAGCGCATGCCCTGCGTTTCCGTGTGGAAGAACGAAAACGATTCGAATACGTTAAAAAAATCCGGCTCCGTTTTAAAAGTATCCGGATACGAGACGAGGTCTTAAATTAATGCGATTTACAACGATTAAAATCTGCTATTACTATTTCATGTTTTTAACCGAGATCTTAACCGTAACCATAACGGGAAAGAAATAACATAGCCTCTCCCGCAGACGTTCTTAAGAGTTCGTCATGCGTTCCTGCCCAAGGAACGTCGTTCGTAAGGCAGGAATGCGTGACGAACCCCTAAGAACGTCTGCGGGGGAGGCTGGAAATAACGTAACGTTGGCCGTTTTTTCATCCGTTAATTATTAATGTCACCACGCTGCGACCGCTATAATGAAACTTCAATTGAAGTCCATCACTTGTCTTTCTGATCCTTACAATCATATGCAATACATTAGCTGGTTGGAACCTGTGAAAAATTAAGATAGTTGGGCACAACTTTCACGGCCTTCGAACTTCCTTAGAAGATTTCGATTGCCTTTGACCACACCCATGTGATCGCACAAGTATGACAACGTTAATTCAGACATTGTGAGGAGTCTACAGCATAGAACCAACAAAATAAATTTCCAAATTCTATAAGACTTGGCAAATCAATACATCTATTGGCCGATCTGTTTAACATAATTTTCTATGAATACTTCTGTGCACACTAGAATAGCTAAAAGCAGCGATGGAATTATATCAGATACCAATGTAAATCTGCCAAGAACTGCAGACAAAATGAAATTTTAAAAAAGTGTGATGACTGTAGATAAACGTGTGTATCGCTTAAAATTTTCACCGGAAGGATTTTTGAAAACCTGGTTATTCGAGTTCTTCGATTCAGTTTGGTAATTCAGTTTCTCCAGCAGCTGGCATGTAAGGAACCTCTTTTTTGTCTGAACCTGTAATTTTGTGTTATAGTTGAATAAGTCATTATCATGCACAGTTTATAAGACGCTGGTTAATGCCAGGTATTACAGAGGACAATGGAGGATAATGCACATTAATATTCATTCAAAAGATTTCTCAGCTCCATTTCTGATTGGATAAAACCCTCGGCTAGTTCTTCATAACCAGATAGCGTTGACCAAATTTGGAACATGTTTGCGATATCCGATGAAATGACATCAACAGTGCAAGATAGCTACACGAAAAGTCACGGCAATCGGTCGCGAGAGCCCCTGGGACGAGGCTGAGTTATGGCAACCAGCCAGAGAAAATGGCGGAAAATTTCACACGTTTTGCGTAGAAGGAATACGCGAACTACTGCTTTAAAACAGCAAGAAAAGGAAAAACAATACTCAAAGGATGGCAATTGCTATATTGAAGAATATCTGCTACACACCGTATTATAGGAAATTAACACTTCATGAAATTAACCCGGCTTTCAAAAATTCGCGTTTAATTATGTCGTTTATTTTTGTATACGTTAATTTCCGCGACCTTAATTTCTCTCGTTTTGGCCCAGGCCAAATTTTCCCTTCGTATGTTTACGGAAAGTCCCACGAACAAAGTGTCCATTCCATTTTGGATTATACGTTGAACTTTGTCCCTGTTTGTGTCTCAACAAGTTTTGTTCTTTGTGAACGTCCCGTTAATTTCCTTTACTTTGAAATGTCACCCTCTCGGAGGGTGTCTCTTTTGCTTTAATTTCCTTTATTCGAATGTCTTTTCCCACTTTAATATTCGCGACAAATTTAAGTCGCGTTAATTTCCAATACAGCACCTATATTTCATGGAGCGTTGATTTCCTATCATAAGGTGTCCAAACAAATGAAGGCGGTAACTTTACATCGATCGACGCATGCATGTGTTAGGTTGTTTTTAAAGTATATCAGAAGCATACGAATTATGTTGAATGAATAATGAAAACAATTATAGAATTTTGCTTTCGTATGATGTGAAGAAGTATGCAGATCGAAGAGGGTGTTACTCTCCTAGGCTCGTTTTTTTCAGATCATACGAAATCCGAATTAAATAACTGATAAATAAATACGGATACCGCGCTGTAAATTATTTTCAAGATCTTAGATTAAATGTGAGACAAGATTTTCAAGTATTATTGCAATTATTAACAGATGCAGTTAGATAATAACTACTATGACATTTTATAGACAGCTGAGCGTTTGATGGTGAGAAACAAGACCACTGACCTTTAGCATGCATAACAGGCGGTTCGCACTCGTTTCGCGCAAAATGCCGCGTTCGCCTCGCTTGGCTTATAAAGTGCCTGTTATGCACATTTGAGCCTATACAAGTGCGTAACCTCACCCTGAAAAATAGAGTTTTTCCGATTAAACGGAATTTGAAAGACCATTTTTCCGCCTCGTTAGCTAATTGGGTGCAAAATGTTGTTTAATTGCATTTGCCACTGAAATTTTTAAACGTTTCACATTGTTTAAAAGTACATTAGAGTTTTTAGCATAATGAATACACTTGGTAAAATGCAAACTTATTCATTGTTTATATAATCCGCTTTAAACCACACAAAGCTATCAAGGGTAGCAGCATTAGAAAAAAATGTGGTAGTAGAATTTTATCAATAAGTACCTCAGAAGATCAAAGCAACAAGAATTGATCAGTTAATCCCAGTTGAAAATGTTGGAGCACATGCATAGCAGAGTATACTATGCCTACCCATATGTAGCAATATTTAATCCTTGTTGATTCATATTTGATTTGGACATAACTTCTTTTAAATTTAAACCTCGCATCTAAAATTTATTTACATTTAAAAGAGTCTCATTCAGATTCCTTTCTTGATGACGCTCGCGCGTGCGCATAATCGGGACACTAAGGAGCTTTAGCAACGACGACGGCGACGGCAACGAGAACGTCAAAAAAGCAACAGGCTTAGTAAGCAAAACAACAAACTTGCACGTGCATCTCGCTTTTTTGTACATTTCTCAGCCGCCTCTACAAGAATACGACGTGAAAATGTCTAATTTCACGTTTTATGGAGGACGTAAACAAGCGACGACAAATTTTTGTCTCTCTCTCTCTAAACTTTGGTGCGGTCCCCAAGAAATCAACTCCAGGGAAATTCGCCCACTTTTGACATTTCAAGCGAACTGGAATAAACGCGGAAAAGTTTGAAAAAACGAGAATTCATTTTTTAAAGTGACGTTTTCGCTGCCGTCGCCGTCATCGGTGCTGTCGTTTTGACTTGATAAACGTTTTGACTGAGCGGAAAAATGTGTTCCATTTAAATGAATTTTCCGTGAAATCGGAAAACTCTAAAAAGTTTAAAAACGAGCAAAAATTTAAATTAAGCTAAAATCAAGCTAAGAGAGCGTAACTTTCGATCCCTTCGAGATAACTTTTAATTTCAGCGGATGCCTTTCATTTGCAAAAATTAAAAGCTGGAATTATATTTTTTTATATGCCATAAACTGATTATCTGTTACATTCTGAAATCTCTAACACTTTAAATGATAACCGAACATATTTATACGTGAATGCCTCCACAGTATGAAGTGAGACCAGTCTATTCTGTGTACATCAAGTAAGGGCCAACCTGCGTTGGTCGGAATCAGATTTACAATTATACAGACATTGTACAAATACAAACTTGCCTCAAATAAATCGCAGGTAATCAGGGATCAGGCCCGATTTTATCAGCTTTCCTACATTCGCTCTTACGCGATAGTAGGTTTCGCCGAAAAAGTCGGAGTTTTTTTCCTTGGTTTGCTTCAGTATGATATTTGCCAGGGCTTATTGAAATGTCGAGGACAAACTGTTCGCAGTGAAAGTAAGTAATATGCAAATAATCACCACCGACAAACAGATAAAACGAAGAGGATTATGTGGTCTATTTTATAAGGCATGCACGTGCTGAAAGTTCCTCCCATATTTCACGCACTTGGCTTTGTTTTCGCTTATCAAACAGGTGCATGGATTCATCCACTGTCTACGTGCGCACGTAAATTTTACCCGCGTGAATGAAATAGAGGCAACGTATGGAAGTTCGCGCGAAAACGTACAAGTTGGACCTCGCTCAACTTTTACGTTTAGGCGACAAGGAGGCAGCTTGGCCGAGTGGTCAGCGCGTCGTCCGGCGGTCCCGGGTTCGAGTAGCGCTCTGGTCACTTGCTGGCTTAGTTCTCGGTCGTCCCGAGTTGAAATCGTCGGCCACGGCATAAATAGCCAACTTGTTGCCTCCTGCCAGTTGGGGTTTTTAATCCTGTTATGTTGTATTTGAATGATTTGTTTCTAAGTATTTGACCGGAGTGTCTGTAAGCTAGCTGGATAAGCTAAGAGTACTTTCCACTATAAACAAGCCTTTAAAACCTTTTTTTCATCCTTTTTAACGCACGGTGGCCCTTTCATACATCGCCTCTGTTACGCACGTGAATTATTTAACGCGCGTGCACACGTAAAAATTAAGCAAAAGAGGAACTGGTCCACCCTTACTGTTATATGTAACTGCAATGCTATTATGCAATTTGCTCTTAATAATTATTTTTATATAATTCCCGCTACTCTGACACTTTCATGTCCAGTACTTTGTTCCTGATTGCTACAGATCACTACATTGTTTAACGTCAAAATGTTATTCCTGTGTTATTTAAAAATCATCTAACTGAGTAGTCTCACCAGAGCGTCTGGAAACTCGAGAAATCAACCCTGTTGCTTTTTCTAGCAAATCACAAGCGTTCTCTGTCTTCTCTTGTACTTTACAGGATAGTTTTCACTCAGCTATACTCAGAAAGCGAAGTGATAATTGCTTAGGAATACAGCTGCTTCCAAATTTAAGTTAAAACTGTCCTTTCCAAGGTAAAAAACAACATGGAAAAAAACATTTATTTCTGTAGAAAATATCATGAAAAGGAAAAAAAAACAAAACACTTTGGACTTACTTCAGCACCTTTAATCGCCTTGACCCTGCCAGGAAGTAAAAAAGAAAATTAGAACTTTGTCACACACTGAAAAAACTGAGGAACAAACATAACACAGGTTATTAAATTATTAGCCACTGTGTTCTGCCCCAAACAGTAAAAGATTTGCATATGTAGTACGTGCTTCGATAAACATTACGTTTTCGGTTTCCTCTTATAATGAGCGACAATTTTCATGAACCAGAATTTGCTCCTCTTCTTCAGGAACAGTCCAACTGAAGAAATTATAACATACAGTATTTCTGATTTTTTCAACCGACTGTCGATAATGACAATTTGGACCTCTACGCCTCAATTTTAACTTCCTTCGGAATCATAAAAAAATCATATAACCATTAAAGGCTTTGCACTGATGACTAATCCTGCTTGGACCCAAACTGAAATAGTTATTCGCACAGACGGTTATCTGTCAATCTGTTTCATAGTTATTTGCACACAGACGGTTATCTGTTCATCTGTTTCATTGCTTTATTTTTTTATTCATTCAATCATTTATTCATTTATTTTATATTCAGATTATTTTGCCCTAATCTGCAAAGGACATTTCCGTTTACATGGACAATTTCGTATCACGGAAATTATTCTCTACGCTGACGGGATTTTGTAAGTTTGTGAGTGGTAATTTTTTCCCCAAGTCGGAGTGAAACATTCTACATTGTGTGACATTTTTCAATGAGGCAAAATCATTTCGGTTCATAACGAATAACCTTTGCACAGAAAAATACAATGTTTCGATATTGAGTTTGTAACAAGATAACTGACACACTTAGCTTATAGTGATTAACTTTCCCCTTTTGCCCTTGCCGCTTGAATAAACATGATAGCTACTTGTGTGGGTGATCGTTCGATTCAGTTCCAGACTTTTAACATCAAATCTAAGGACGAGTATTCAAAACTCAAAGCATAAAGTTTATGAAGAAAGAGACCGTTCCTTGTAGTCCGCTGAGCTTAATGTAATGTTTACCTTAGAATATTGATGTTTTTAAAGGAGTTACAGAGGGAATTCAAACCACAATCGAGTTATTTTCTTACCTTTTTGTCATTTGATAGCTCGGGGCTGGAGGAATTTGGTTTATTTCTTCCGTTATGGCTATTTTTTCGCTGATGTTCTCCCTTCTTAACAGACATACATTAATTCAAAACGCAAAGATTCGCAGTAGGATATTTGCAATAGGAAGTGCCATTTAAGTCTGACTCAAGTGTTCGACTACTTGTGAAGCAAGCTTTGTTTTCGGCCGGAAAGCTAGCCAAGGGGGTTCTTTATGCTACCAAAAAGAAATGGGAAAATTAGGGGATTTGCATTCAGTAGTAGAATACTTCAGCAGCTGGCGGCCGAAAGCAACGAATCAAAAGTGCTCCAGTCAAGTCAAACAAACCAGAAGCTCAGAGCATTAATAAGTGAGCAGAAGAGATTTTCAATACCTTTTTCAGTAAAAGTGTTTGTTTTTCGCTTTGAAGCTTTTCAACTAATTCCGCGAGGATTTTTGTATTTCTACAGATAAAAGAAGAAAAGAAAATTGAGGGAACAACATTAGAATCACCTGTCCGCGAATTAAGGATTTTTTTTTCAATAAACCATTTCACTGAGTTTTCGATGAGACTTCTCCATCTTAATCTAAAATATTAGTTTTAGATATTTATGTTTACTATTTCTTAAGTTAAAACAGGAATATCAAGACACTATCAAAACTTTATTTTACATTCTCAATTTCGTGCAACTCTAACCTAAGCCTTTCCACACCCCGGCAAAAATTAAATTGAATGAACAAATAAATATAAACAAGTCGTTGCTCAAGATTACTAATTTTTAATTAAACAGTAAGAGCTAGTAAGATGCGGAAAAAAAACTGACCTAAAAGAAAATTTGCTTTAATTTTTAAACAAGGAGGGTTCCCAGGGGAGTGATGTTTTTATATTGTGTTCATCAACATTAATCTTCTTCAGTCTGTGCACGACAAAACGCAAACAGTTTTTAACCGTGGGCATATTGATTCCTTGTTATATTTGAGTGAGTCAGTGTTTATAGACCTTAAAACATTTAGTTAATTACCGATTGCAAACTGAGAAGGTGATAAATGCAGCTTTCTTAATGTGCAAGTAAATGTCGGGTGCACTGAGTTTATCATAGGGCCAGGTGTGTCTCTGAAAGCCCATATGACTAGTTCAGTCCTAGTTTTCAAAGATTGTACAACGATCCGGCAGCAACCTTTACAACTCCGTCGAGGTCATTTGCCAGGCCGATGAAATCAATTAACACCACTGCTCTTAATAGAATAACATAATAAACTTGGACTCATTCAACTGAATCACTTTTGTTTAGAGATAATTAAGTGAATTGGAAAAGCAAATTTATCTTGTTGCAATTACAATTGTTTCCATAGGTAATAAAAACAAAGTGCAAAATAAAACATCACTACGAGAGATTTTGGAAGTCTTTTTGTAATAATAGTAGCCACACAAGTGGAGAAAATCAAGAGAGAATTTTTTCTCTTGAGAAAATAATGTAATTTCTATTTCTCTTATAAGAAACCAGTGCGAAAAAATTAAACAGAATGGTAGAATTTTGCACATCGGTCAGGGCTTTTTACCTATTTATTGACATTATTAATACCGGTGCTAAGCTACTTGAGTCTTTTTTTCTTTATTATTTCCCGAGATAACGGTCGACTTCGTTGCCAGGGCGAATTTCCCGTTTTCCAATATGACGCCATGTTGGAAAATGAGAAGACCCTGGGGACGAGGTTGGGACACAACTATGAGAAACCAATATTCAAACTTTAGTTGTGTGAAGCTACTGTAGCTCCCAGAGTTTTAGAGACTACCTTGGACTGTCTTTTTGGGTTTACATAACAAAAAGAACAAAAGCTCAGTTTTATTTATTGTGTATTTTATAGACTAGAGTTACATAGATAGCGGTTTAGAAGCAATTTTGTGCTGTCCTGTTGAGGTCCATAAAAGGCAAATAAACAAACAAATAAATAAATAAATAAATAAAGAGAGACTGGATGTAGTCTATATCCTGTTCCATTCACGATAAACCTTAAAACAACCACAAGCAATTTCTCACCTCGTGCTTCCCCGATGTAATACCAATTATTGGAAGTTTCTCCTAGCTGTACCCTTGGCCTTACGCCAATGAACAATTTTCCTCTTTTCGCTTCTTTGCCATTAAAAATAGTCTTCTAGCCTGAATAAAACAAATAATAATGAGATAACGCAAATTCGTTGTATGATAATAGAAAATAGCCCAGTCTTTTCAAGCGTCCCGAAATCCGTCATTTTTTGAACGAATTGACATAGCTTTGACTACGAAGCAACCTTCATTTCGCCGTTAGTACAGACCTGCAAACAAGCTCTTTCGATTTCTTGAAGCCCTTTTGATTTATTATCCCAATAAAAACATTATATCTTCGATTTCATTGGCAGAAAAAAAGATAACTCAGAAAGACTTGGAACAACCCCTATGCTCGAAAAGTTTCGTCACTTTACATCATACATTTAGTGGATATTTAAAGGTGTTTTAAAATAATTCTTTTACCGCAGTAACAATTGTCTATATTCTCTTTTAAATTCTCACCTTTGAAGCATTTGCAGACAAGTGACTCTTAAAGACCTCGACATGTTTTTCTTGTAAATTTACATGCCAATTTGTAGCGTTAGGAACTTTCTGGTGTTTTGTTTATGACGATTTTATTTCTTGAAAACCCCCGTTGGTACCTTACTAACCACAGTCATAAGGAAAAAGTCGACATAAAAACTAGCGAGATAGCTATTCAAGATATGGATTCCAACATGCAAAATTCAAAATAGCTGTTATTTGATTGGGAAAATACAAACTGAACAAACATCAGTAATGTTTTGAACCCCCAACAGGGTTAGGGTTTTTCAGGCTCCAGGTATAAAAAAGGATAGGATGGATTTCTCGACAGTTTACGTATGACAGTCTTAGTACTTTTAATTAGTAATTGTTGTATCTATCATAGGGCCATAAGGGAGACCACAGTCTGACTGTTATATATGCACCGTATTGAAAAATGTGTGATTCATTCATTCATTCATTCATACGTATATGAAACGGTAGCCGGGAAATTTGTCATTTTAGGTACTTACTAGAAATATGTGTATCGTAGAACCTCGCCGCGAAGCTCAGGTTAAGGACCAGGAGTGAGAATAAAAGAGAAAGAAGCCAAGATTTAAAGGACTTCGCCTAACCTGAATTGAATAGTCCAGTTTCGAATTAAAAATTACCACTGAATATAAACATTAACGAGACATTCATGCAGGGTTAGCCTCGACGTAAAGTAAAATATTCAGAAATTCAGGCAAGTAAGTGTTTGAAATTTGAGTATACACAATAGGCAGAGTAATAAACAGGTCCTTTTCTCTTGTGACTATATTACTTCAGATTGAGGCTAAGGCTGTAAAAAATGAGTCTTCACTTCTTTAATTCAGCGAACTCGAAAATGGACTATTGAATAAATAATACTGTTTTTCGGTTAACACCTGTCCCGGTAATGCTATTCTGAGTAGTCCTGATCTATTTTAATTGATTCGTTTCTTTATAAACGTTTTTTAAGTGAGCAAATGGAAAATGGTTGGTTGTTGTTTGTTGCTTGATGCAGTTCCCTCATAAAAAGGTTCATTAACTTCATTTCAAATGTTTGGAAAGGTGAGGTAGAGTCCTGATGATAAGGCCCGGGGGGGGGAGGGGGGGCAGTACTGCCATATATGGGCTATAGGTATGTTCCGTTGTGAAAGGTATGGTTTTCAAGCAGTTTACTCTAGGATAGGGTATATAAATCACAGAGTTCGTGTCTAGAATAGGGTATCATTTTTCAGGAAACTGATCGGTTGGTTGAAGATTTTATCTAGACTAGGGAAACAGCTACTCTAGGATAGGGGGAATTTGGGGAGTTTACTCTAGTATAGGGTAGCAAAATTCAGCTGAACTAGCTCTGGTATAGGTTAAGGGTTCCAGGGTCCCAGCGGCACATCCCCACCCAGAAATTCCTAAAGTACCCCCCCGGTGATAAGGGATCTAAAAGGTGTATCATTTTGCAGTAGAAGGTACACGAAAAAGGTACGTTTTCTGTCAAAAACAGTACAAAAAGGGTTAAAAAAAGCGTTTCTGACTGCCCCCACGTCAACAATTTACTCTGGGAGTGAAGCAGTTAAATCAAAGCAATCTCTGTCCTTTGCCAATAACCTTTCTATGGACTCTCTATGGAATACTAAGAGTCCTTTTTTTTAAATATTCCTTTTATATATCACTGCATTCACAGTTCGGCCCAAACTTGAAAAAGAATATTAATCTAGGTCATAATAATATATTTAATCTCTGTCCCAAGACCATCAGCCAGTAATTCAATTGTTAGGCCGTGACCCAACCAGAATGTTTCACGGCCGGGCATAATTTTCCACGCTGCCTAGCTTCACAGGAATTATTGAGATTTATAACAAACACATCAAATCATGTTTGCTCTTACCTCAAAAGATGCAACCTGAGACGCGACATTGCGCGCGCCAGGGCTATTACAAAGCATGCTTTTGGTTACTCCGTCGCAAAAAGTTTTAACTTGTTGAAAAAAAAAAACACCGGCCAGCCCTCAAAATAACCAGAAGAAACAGCTGACATTTCGCCAATATGGTTTCCCCGCGAAATGCCGTGTAAGGAACGAGTGCGGGAAATCCACGCTGATGACGTGTCACTACCCAGATCTGGGTAGTGTAGTGTTTCTGATTGGTCGTACTGCGAGGGAAATTTGCCTCATCCAATCAGAAGCACTACCCAGATCTGGGTAGTTACACGTCATCAGTGTAGAATTTCTGCGGCTCGTTCCTCAGACGTTATTTCGTGGGCAAACCGCTGCTAAATGTTGGGTGTTTACTTAGGCTATCCTTAGAGTTAGTGGTGGGCAATCCTTTATAAATAATCGTTTGAAGCTACACATGCCTCCTAAACAGAATATTGTCCGACAATTCCAACACACCCGATCAGACATGTTACACTCAAATGCCACGACGACGACGGAGACGTCTGCACGCAGGCAAGACAGACACGAGAGAAAGAAGTACGCGTCATTGGTCATTGAAGAGAAAGTGAGTGGGTCAAATCTTTTTGTTGGACCAGAAAGAAACAACTTTCTGAAAGAGAAAAATTACTGCTAAAAAAGACCGACAACCGCTGAAAATTTGCCAAAATTTTCCTCGTACCCCTTATGTAGTAAACACTTTACAAATTCTAAAACATATGTTTGTTGCGTAGCGATACTCAGACAAGGGAGAAAATCGAACAGAAAGCCAGTGCGGTTTCATGTCTCTGGTTTTAAAATGATCATTGATGCTAAGACTGCTGTTTTTTTACTTGAAATTTTGATGAAACAAGTAAAAAATAACACTCCACAGAGTTCTTGCTGGTTTGCATGTGACATCACGGCGGCCATGTTGGTGGTCAAGAACAAAAGCATTTCTCTCCTCTGGGGACTAAACTCTATTTTCATGTAAATTATTCGAGAAAAAATGCTACTGTATTGACCCCCAACATGGTCCCAACGTGGCAGGTAAGGCCGGTCCCAAAGGTGTCCGTATTGCTGGTTTGCATGTGACGTCACGGCGGCCATGTTGGTGGTCAAGAACAAAAGCATTTCTCTCCTCTGGGAACTAAACTCTATTTTCAAGTAAATTCTTCGAGAAAAAATTCCATTGTATTGACCCCCAACATGGCCGCCTTGTCACGAGGTTGCAAAGCCAAGAATTCTGTTAAGATGCACTCACTGACAATTTTAAAGTTCTATTGCAATTCTCCACTTTATTTTTCTTTTGCTTTTTGTGCCTCGGCAATCTCCACAGCTCGCTTCGTTGCCGCATCCACAGCATCAATAAGCGCACTTCTTAACCCTGATCTCTCCAGCACCTGTATTCCCGCGATTGTTGTGCCTCCTGGAGAACAGACTTCATCTTTTAACTGCAACACCGAGAACAAAAATACAGGAAGAAAGGACTTTATCTTTTAACTGCAATAACCCGAACAAAATACAAGAAAGAAGGAAGGAGAGAAACCGCAAACAAAGAAAACAAACTGAAACAAAAAAGCGAATCGCGTAAAAAAAACCCGCTACTTACAAATTCTTCCAAAAACAGATCTACGGTTTTTTGAAGTACTTAAGTTCAACTTCAGTCTACTGGAAGATAAGCATCCCGCCTACCCAGAACGTTTCAAAGCAAGTTTTATGAATGGACTGTATTTTAAGCACTCTTTAACTTTTTAATTTTTAACTGTTGCACTTCTTTTATTTCTTGTTAAAATTGGTCTGCTTTTACGTGTATGATAATAGGGAGCTTAAGCAACTACGACGGCGACGGCGACGGCAACGACAACTTCAAAACGCAATAGGTTTAATGATCAAAACAACAGCTCTGCACGTGCATCACGCTTTTAGTACATTTCTTTGACGTCCACTGCACGACAACGACGTGAAACTTCCTCATTTGACCTTTTATGGAGGACATGGAGATACGACGACGAATTTTCCTTTCTCTTTTTGAAACTGAATAAAATCCTTAAGAATTCAACTCCAGGAAAAGTCGCCTGCATTTGATATATTGAGCGGGTCCAAATAGACGCGATTAAGTTTGAAATAACGCAAATTCATTTTTTAGCGACGTTTTCACTGCTGTCGTCGTCGTCCTTGCTTAAGGTCCCTGATAAGGACCTTAAACAACGACGACGGCTACCGGCCTCGAGCTTTTCCGCGCTTATTCTATCCCGTTAAATTGGTCAAATGTTAGCAATTTTTTAGACTTGAATTCTAAAGGACTGTACCAAAGTTCAGGAAAAGAAAAAGAAAGTTGTTGTCTTGTGTTCCCGTCCTCGACAAAAGGTGAAATTAGGCACTTTCACGTTGTAGTCGTGCAACAACAGCTAAGAAATGTACAAAAAAGCTTGATGCCCTTGCAAAGTTGTTGTTTTGCCAATCTAAACCTATTGCTTTTTTGCGGTTCTCGTTGCCGTCGCGGTCGTCTTTGCTTAAGCTCCCTATTAAAGTTTTAAACACTTTAAAGTTTTATAGAAAAGGGGACAAAATGTGTGCGTTCTTTGTGCCGTCTGGGCCTCTCTATCAAGCTAAGGCCAAGTCCACACGAAACCGGACATTTTTTAAACTGCACATTTTTTATCGGGATTCGTGTGGACGAGGCCTTAAACAGCACTGGAGAGCGGTTTCAAAACAATGCGGTTTTGGTAACCGGATTCACTGATTTCGTGCGGATGAAAGGCCGATTCGTGTAAAAAAAAAATGCAGTTTAAAAAATAGCCGGATTCGTGTGGACGAAGCCTAAATTTATTATGTAGAAACGGAGAGGGAGCTACTACGATGATCACACAAATGAGCTGGACTCATGATGGCGAGGACAAGGAGAACGGCAAAAAGGTAATAGGTTAGATTAGCAAAACAACATCTTTGCGCGTGCATCACGCTTTTTTGTACATTTCTTTGCCGTCACCAGGATTCAAACAATAACGAAATGGCTTAAATTTGCAACGATGTGCAAGATTTTCGATGGGAAAAAGGCCAAATCAAAAGGCAGAGAGGCAGGAAGTAGAGTGACATGTACCCTGAGAAAAACTTACCCCTTTCTACTTAGCATAACCTATACACACCCTAAACCAGGGTTGTCACTAAGGTTTTATGTTGCTGGGTAAATACAACAAGTAGGTAGGCTATCAAACAGCTAGGGAAATCTTTTGGTTCTATTTTTCTTCTATTTTTTCCAATAAAAGTAGCCGGGGGCCACACTCATAGTAGCCGGGGGAAATTCCCGGTCCCCGTCTCTTAATGACAACCTGCTCTCCACTGACCTTCCTCTCACAATATACATATTTCAACACACAAAGCAGCATTAACCATGCACTACATTCAAAATGAAAACTGTAGTGGAGGTTAATCTGACTCTTTTTCTACGGGGAACATTTTGGTAGAATCATCAAAATGATGTCATCATTCAAATGGCCTACATGTATTATAAGTCTTTATTATATAAACACCAATGAAATACCAGGTGAGCTTTCGTGCGAAATCTTGATATCTTCACATGTGAAAATAACATGTTATCTCCACAAGTGAAAATATCACTGTTGCTATGGCTACATAATAGATCACACCTTTCACACCAAAAAACTATTAAAGTGAAATGGTTTGGTATTTCATTGGTGTTTATATAATAAATAGAACATTACATGGCTGCTTGGAGATACGAAATTTCTCTTCTCGTGTTGAAAAAATATTTCACTCGTTCACTGCACTCACTTGTGAAATATTTTTCAACACTTGAAGAGAAATTTCATATCTCCACGCGGCCATGTAATGTCCTCTATTTGTAGTTTAAACCAATGGAACTTTTTACTACCTGTGCAGGGTGTTTTCCTGTTTCTTGGACTAGCCGAGCTGCTCCGATCAGTGTTTGAGTTACTAATTCAGTGGACAGAGCCCTTGGTAAACCTGTCCTGACACCACCATCGCTCATTGCTTCCATGACAAGACCCACAAAGCCAAGCCCACATCCACTAACTGATGAGAGGGCATTCGAGTAAGATTCTTTTATCTCTGTGCACAGACCTAATTTAATAGGAAGCCAAAAAATATTTAGCAATTAATGAATGAGGCTGAGTAGGATATGAAGAATTGTGCAGATTGAGGAGGGTGTTATCGGCCTAGGTGAATAATACTTTCCGAGATCTGCATAATTCTTTATATAGCCTACGAAAGCCAAATTCATTAACTGCTTTATTATTCATTCATTCTTTATTATTAATTCCTAGCTTAAAAACAAGCTAAACCATTCTTACCTTCGGCGATGTTAAATTCACCTTGATAGTGCATGTTTAGAAGATTAAGGGCTGCTGAGGTCTTCAAATATACTCCAAAATTAATAGCAGATGTTGTCCGTCGAGTTGTCTTCCTGCTACGTTTTAAGACAATAGTTTGTCATGAAACAAGTAAAATGTTCTGCCAACTGTTCAGCCATTTTTCCTTTCACAACCAAAAAAACTCAACATCATCCTCAGGTCTTCTCGGTTAACAGTGCATTAACCCTTTAAGCCCCAATATCCACATACAAATTCTCCAAACTGATCTCTATACATTTCCTTTAAGAATTAGTTAATAGAATTTGATAAAAGATCAAAGTATTTTCTCTTATGTGATCATTTTACTAATTATCATAACCTCATCTCATGACAATGTATGCATATCGTTAGGAGAAAATTGCTGTTGGTCCCTATTGGGACTTAAAGGGTTAACCTGCAACTGTGCTGCACTTTTGACGTCATCGGTTGATTAATCACAAAATTCTTCCAAATTTGGTCAACAGTAGCTGGTTATGGTGAATTATGCGTGTGCTTTAAGCCAATCAGAAATGGAGAAATATTTTGAACAAATAATAATGAGTTTTAATTAATCTGACCACCATACTTTTACATCATAAGGTTAAACAAAATTATGGAAGAAGAACCTTTCTTTTTATGGTTTCCAGGGCTTGCTAATTTATGCAATTTTAATTTTTCTTAACTAGGTGTTTGAAAAAGTTTGTTGTTGTTTGCTTCGTTTCATGTTGTGGAGAAATTTCAGCACTTACACTCATCTGTTAACTGTGGCTTGCAAAGAAAGTAATAGTTAAATGGCGTCCAATAGCCCAGGGCTAGTGAATGTTGCCATTAGGCTAGTTAATTGTGTTCAGTGAAGTTTTTTGAATTAAAGAAGTACTATGAGAAAAATTGTTAAAATTCCTAATGAATTAATGTGGATTGAAAGCTTTTTTTCTAACAAAGTGAAATTATTGCAACCTTTATTATTACAATTAACTGATAATTGAAGAAAGTTAGCACTTAATCATTGGTGTAATTAATTAATCAATCATAACTATAACAAAATTCTCAAATCTGATTGCCTATTGAGTGTCTTGATTTCAGCACTAATAGGACAGTCATGCCTAAGTAATTGGATAGTATGTGCCATCACACGTGCGCAATTAAATGGCATTTTTTCACTTCCAGCAAAAATAAAACTCTAGGAATTATTTTGATTTTAAAAATAACCTAAATATCACAAATTTTGTTATGATTAATTGGTAACAGGACTTCGTGTCGTCCAATTCGGTCTGTAATCATACTTGTAGTTAAAGACAATAATTGTTAATAACTCGTATGATTACAGACCGAATTGGACTCGAATCAGTCCTATTAACATTATTAAATAATAATTATATCAATTATTATTAATCCTGCTCATCAACTTTTTTTTTTAGGGGTGGGGCTCAGCTCTTCAGGTGTCTTTGCCAATGTGTTCCTTGCTCTCCAGCAAGCTGCAGAAGACCTGTTTAAAAATGTTCATATTTATTGACAGTTAACATACCAGAGGTTCCAAGAAGCTTATGTATTAACTCAACATCTTTCTCCTCAACATGTTTCCCTCTGCAATAGGCAAATATCCCGCATTGAACCGCACAAGCTAGATTTGGCAGACATCGTATGACTCGACTGCGTGGCAAGTGCTACAACAGTGTAAACCAAAACAGAAAGAATGCACAGCACATGTAATTGCCCCTGCTCAAAGCCCGGTTATTAAATGTCAGGAAAAGTCCAGAAAAATTAAGGATTTACAGGTGTAGCCATTTCCAGACTGTCCCAGTTCAGCAAGTAAATGACTTAAAAAACGACAGCAATTGGTTAATTGGCTGTTGTTCTAAGCCCGATTCTGATGTGCTGCCAGTACTGGTGAGAATACTACATGTGGCTTTAATTGCCGCCGCTAACAAGAGCCACCACGGGTCTTCACGACCAGCATGCCTGCAAAGTTGAACTCGAGTGAACTATCACAGGCATGCAAGCACCTTCTGTTCAAAAAAGTAGGAACACTGTCAGGCATTACCAATCTATGTGTCAAGAGGAGGTCAGAAGGATATGAGAACCAGGTTTCCCCCATCACAAATTAAAATTGCATCTGGAACAAGACTCAGAGTTTTTCCCAGCACATCAGCAAAAGTTGGGATGGTTGGGTAAAGTAAACTCCATGATCATCGAGGATTTTTCAAACATATGAAAACCCACAGGTATCCCAAACTCACTAAATGAGTGCTTGTTAAAAAGTAAATAGTGGTATATTTGCATAACACTTACTTAATTTTTGTCTATTATTAAAACTAAATTATAAAATAACTAAGATAGCAGTTATGCGCGCTCTGATTGGCCGAGAGGCGTATTTGCAAGAGAGTATGTAAACATGCTTGTGACATCAAGACGTTTTGCTCATGCAAGCATGAATTTGAAAAAGGTTTTGAGTTGAAATACTCGACAAGTTTACTTTATTTACCCACTTCCTTGTCGGTTGAAACTGTGTCAATTTTTTTTCACTTGAGCTGACATTTTAAGCGAGAAAAACCCGTATTTTGGAAAGCATCTTTTTTGCAAAACAAAGACTGATTGCGCGTACAAGCTTCGTGTACAAGACTTTGCGACTGATAAGAATTTCTCTTTTAATCAATGCTCTAAACGAGAGAGTTTTGCTTTTTTTCTTGGGAAAGGTATTTTATAAAAGCAATAGAAAACGTTTTTCCTGTGTTTGCATATCCTGACATAAACTTACGGTGCTGACATAAACTTACAGTGCTGAAATTACTCACCGCTTCTATAACATCTGTGGTAATGGCAACCGCTATAGAAACAATAAGGTGTTTAGATGGGTCAACAGATGATTCAATCTCTTGAGCAACTTGTATAACTAAATGGGGCTTCACTGCTATGAAAATGACATCTGAATGTTCAACAACTTCCTTGTTGACTAATGTAGTTTGACAACCCATCTCCTGAAATATAAAATAGAACAAAATGGCACATTTTTGGGGGTGGCAACTTCTCTCTGCAATCCTAAATGCTGTTGGCTAGTGTACTGATCACGAATTTGTTCATCATTACTATGGAAATTATGCCAGGAATTACTGTTCCTCCTATTCTTCTGTTTCTCTGTGCCTCTGTTTTGTGTCAATAAGTCTCTTCAGGGAAGAAGTCTCACACTGTTCTACTAATTTGACTAGGGAAATTATCTGCTTACAAAATCATAAAATGGGCCATTCCAGAAAATATCCATACCTATACCTCGGACGGCTTTTCGGATTTCCGAAGGGGAGGGGGGGGTTCACAATTATGGAATTCTGAGGACATGGGGGGTATTTACGATTGGAAATCCGAAGGCATGGGGGAATTCCACAGGTGGGATTTCTGGAGGAGAAAGTGTAGAGTGAGTTCCTTGAAAATGCTAGATCACAGCCTTGAGGAGGCATAAGACTCTTAAAAGACTAAAAGTATGGGGATAGGAAATCTGTTAGAGCATTTCACAAAAATGCTTACCTCATTTACCCAATAGTCTGCAATTCTACAGTCTGCATTTGTCGCACACCGCTTAAGCCCTTTCCAGCTCGTCACATGACCATCATGCCAAAATTATGGGATAAAACCCCCAAAATACCAGAGCAGGCCCGTAGCAGGGGGAGGGGCAGGGGGGGCTCAAGCCCCCCCAGAAATTTTCAGACTTGAATTAATTTTTGCTATAACAGTGGAATTTTGGTACTAAAATGGACAGCTGCCAATGGAAGCTAAAGTTTCAAAGTACTGTCGATCATAGTAACATTATGTACTGTTGTTCTTCTGTGCAATTTGGAATTGTGTAAATGAACGAAATCGTATTTTTGCTCTGCCAAAAACAACCAACAGCTTTAAAATATCTGCTTATTAAGCATCAAAATAGTCAGAAGCAAAATGGATGGAAATGCACCAATGACAATCCCTGAACTTGACCTCTTGAACTTTATTGGTTTCCTAAGAGGTCCGTCAGTGTAAAATATACTACTGTACTAGAGTAAAACTTAGGTTTTTGCGCGTTTACATGATATTGAAAGTCTTACAATGTCTTCGCAAGAGCCGCCGTAAAAGAGATCGAAACAAGTCGAAAATAAATAAATCTTAGAGTTTAAACTCTTAACAATGCAGTTTTATGGTGGTTTGAAAATTATAGAGAAAATACTATATGCATCAATGGAAAAAGTCACTGGACCGCATGCCTCGCAGTTCTACAGTGTACACGTGTTTGTTTTTGTTTTTTTTTTTCCACACAATCCTTATTATATTGCCGACACTCCAACACCCATAAAATTTTAGTCTTTTGTATCAGCCACCTAAAAATTGACTTTCTGGTTAATGTTTCGAGGTGGGAAATGGTGGTTGAACAGCAATACTTTTCTCTTGGCTTCCCCACGTGCCAGAACAAAAGCGTACTTATTTATACTCCGCGACCCCGATCGACACTAAGCCTTAATTAACATTACCTTCCACAGCGACAAAGTTTTTTCCGTGGTAGCACTCACAATGATGTTCGCTGGATTAACGGTTTTTGACTTTATAAAGCCTTTGGCCATGGCTTTCGCCATATTCCCTCCTCCAAGAAAGCCAACCTTTGCCTTGAATTCGCCCGCCATCTTGATTCGTCCCTCGTCCCATCTCGTCCTAGCACAACCACAGGTAGCCCAAGATCGAAAAGTGTTGGTGCAGAAGGTACTTCAAATATGGTAACAATCGGTAACAATAATGAACCGATATCTTCCTGAGTGTTTTGAATTGGGTGACAGACGACTCCTGATAAATCGAACCCTCGCTATCGCGAACCAAAATCGATTTTCCCTGGATTTCCTTCATATATTTGCAAGATGTGCTATGGTTTTCTGGATGGGAAATGGGAGGACGATCAGGGGCACCCAACGACGGTTTCCTTTAAAATACGTTGAAAACACTTTTTAGGCTATCCAGAGAACTTTTAGATCTCTAGAAATGCATTCTAAGCAGTGCTACAAAATTTTTATCTGTTTATCTTAGGGGAACTTAAGTCTTTTCGAAATTACAAAGGGCTTCAGTATTATTTTTCCGAAAATTTAGGTGTAATTTAACATTTTACGAAAGTGAGAATTTTTCTGATTCCTCTCTCCAACACATTTTAAAATCCGAAAGTTTTAGGTCTCCTTTTTCTAAGAAAAACAGTGTAACGTTGGTATTAAAATATGGAAAATTAAACTTCAGAAAATCGTAGGGAATTTATTTGATAAGCTTCGAAAATTGTACATGAATGGAACGTTCATCTAGAAATTATTAGCCGTCCTCAAGCAAAAGAAAATTATAGGCAGCGTTTGCTTCTCCGAACAGATATTTTAAAGAAAACAGTCGTTGGGTGCCCCCGGACGATTTTATTCCAAATAGAGAAAGGAGAACACAAGGAAGCCTAGCCTGACTTCGAGTCGTTTTATACTCCCTCAGCAACTGTTACCGAGAGGGAAAAAACGACTCAAAGTAATCGTCTGAAATTTAGGCTAGAGGGAGCCTTGATATAAATTTATTGTACCGAAATTTTCACATTTCTTTCTTTCCCACCGGTAATAACTGACTGGAACAAACTCCCAAAAGAAACTGTTAGCAGTCAATCTC